>JABUQX010075835.1:55000-62500 GCA_015478945.1 Trachelipus rathkii
TAGGAAGGCTCAAAGCCGCGCTGTCGAATACTCCGAACCAGATACACATTTCCAGTAAATTGAAAATTTATAAAATATTATGACAGTGCACATTATTTTATTTAGTATTTAGTATTTAACATTTATAATTTTAAATATTTTTAAAACTGTTATTCTAAATGGCAGGAGATAACGGGTTGGAACCAATTGAACTTGTAACTCTTCAATACAGGGAGCTTGAACCAATTAGGACCAAGGGAAAGGACTGGGGAGATAAAATGTAAAAATGCAAATTTCGATTATTCACTTCGGGATCAATTTTGGTTCGGACCTTTACTATATCAAACATTTAAAATTACTTTTTATGTAAATATATATATATATATCTATATATATATAAATATATATTATATATTATATGATATATATATATTATTTATATATATATATATATATATATATATATATATATATATATATATATTATATATACTATATATTATAGATAATATATGTATATATCATACGATAATATACGTAGTTTTCTTTGATTTACAGTTTCCCGCCAACTCACGAGCAGCAAGCCTATTACAAGGAGGCGGTGTTTATGCCTTCAAGATTGCTCACCAAACTAACGCCAAAAACGCAGATGAGCACAGGACGCCAGGATTGTTGATGTGAGGAGATTAAATTCAGCAGAAACACCGAGATGCGACACAGAGTCTTCCACAAGAACAGAAGGGTGGACAGGAAAGAAGGAAGCCCGCGAGCAAATTAACCTGGAGTTATCAATTATTTAACAACAAAACTCAATGCTTGCAGACACAGCAGACCCCTTGCTGCTACAGGGCCATCGTAAAGGTGGTGGTACGCGAGTGACGTATAGAAGTCCGCAAATTGGCAGGTCCAAGTGGTGAGTCAATCGACACTCCATCAGTTCGTAGAAATGTGTTTTCTTTAAATTTAAGGGGATGGTCCAATTATTGCTTTGGTCTGAGCCCAATTTTCACCCCCCCTAAGAGAAACATGGAACATAAAATTCGAAAGTTTCCAGCGCTCTCTTGAACCAATATAAACACAAACTGTAGCCTTTTTAGACCTCTGAAAATACGTCGGTATTCCAGGTGTTTTTTTGTGTCTTGAGTCATTTTTTGGGATTATTTCAAATTTTTGCAAAATGTGTTTTGATATTTGTCGAAACTCCTCCTAAACTATTCTCGAAATGACTTCAAACTGAAAAAACAAAGATTGACTATTATCTAAAAGGTGTAGCAGGGTAATTTTGATTTTTAACCCCATATCTGAGCATTGGTCGATTTTCAAAACCCACTATTTTTGGGTTTTGAAATTGAAAAAAATTGGGATATTTATATTTCTGTTTAATCCGATCTGCATTAAAATTTTTTCAGGACATTTGTTATGTCAGTGCCGGGATGCAATATTTCTTACTTAGATAATTTCTTGTATATGCAGTAGTTTTGGGTATTTTTTTCTCTGGAACAATTTTCAAAAAAAAATTTTTGGGAAATTATTTAAAAATTTTCTATTGAGTATACAAAAAAATGACCTAAGTAAAAAAGGTGTACCTCGCCCGACAATATAAGCCTTAAAAATTTGATGTTGATTAGATTAAGTATAGAAAAAATAATTTTTATATCAATATTTCACTTTTAGCAAACAATTTAAGCGCTTCGAAAAGCAGACCCACTCCTCTAAATGGCTGTTTGCTGGTACAACAAATTAATAAAAGGTTCCTCGTCCCTCATATGTTGTTCTGATATTTCTCGCTGGTGGGGTTATTTGAGTGATACACTCATTAATTATTATATCAATCGTTTCAAGGAAACTGGGTACATTGTGAACAAAAGACTCTACATAGAGTGGCGGCGAAATATTTAGTGTCTTTTAGTAAAGTTTGAATAGCATATTTCTGTGACATTAATTGGATTTAAACAATGAAAAGCGCTATTAAGATATGCGTTCGATAATGCTGTTCAGATACTTAGCAATTTTCGTGTGTAAACCGTTCCGCACATAATATTACAGGTCTCAAAAGGTAGTTTATGAGTTCTTTGTGTATTTAAGCAATCCATAGTATATGTCTAAATTATAAAATCAGTTCTTTTAATTTTGTTAGAATTATTGTTTGTTTTTCTATTTCATAAAGCGATTCTGTTAATGTTAATTTTAGTTGTATTGTTAGTTTATCAGAAGTTATTTTAAATTTGGTTGTATCGTTAAGCATAGTATTAAGTTTCTTTTCATAATCAGATTTGTTCATTATAACTACTTCACCTCTTTTATCTGGGCGTTTGATAACTAAATCATTATTATTTTTTTGACAAGAAATTGCTATCTTATCATCTTTGGTGAGGTTATCATAATTGTGGTCTTTAAGAAATGAAAAAGAAAATGTTTTAAGTTTAGCTTTAAGATGGTCATAATTGTTAACTGTAATAGTCTTAAAAAATTGATCTTTTTGTACAATGTCATTGAATAGTTTCTCGACTTTAATAGATCATATATTTATTAACACTATGTTTTCAGATTCAAAAATGAGGACCACTGTTAAGAATGGATGTTTCATTTGTGTTTAGTTCATAATTTGATAAGTTAATGATAAAAGATTTGTCTTTAACGAGAAACTCAGAACCATAGGGTTTTTGTAATTTCTAGATGTGTTTGAACCTGATATCCTTATTGAGATCAGAAAGTTATCTAGTGAGGAACATAATTAGAGAGTAAAAATAAAAATTTCCAGTTGATTTCTTGAGATCAATTAGATAACGTCCTGTTTCAATTTTTAGATTACAATTTTTCCTTTCTAGTTCTTTAATTTCATTTAAAAGTAATTTGAGCTAAAAAAATTTTGTTACTTCATTATTCACAAGTTCTCTATTATAGTCTTATATTGAGAAAGTTTGTAAACAGCTGATTATCTTTGCAGTAATTTAGGAATTCAACATCAGCCTTTGATTTTATAAAAGTTTTTGATTTTATTTCCAAAGTTCAAATAGTTTTTTGATCTGTTCTAAATATTTATTTGATTTAATTATTATATATCAATTTAAAGACTTATTCTCTTACAAGAAATAATCCTCTGAAGATGTCTCAAGTGTAGAGACGAAACGCGTTGGGAAATTTAAATAAATATATCTTCTTCTCCTGTAAACTATTTTCAAAGATTATTTTAAGGAAATTAAATTATGTACAGAAATAAATATTTAGAACTTTGGAAATAAAATCAAAAACTTTTATATTATTATTATTTTATTTTATTATTATTCTTATTTTTGTTATTGATGCTATTATTATTATTATTATTATTATTATTATTATTATTATTATTATTATTATTATTATTATTATTATTATTATTATTATTATTATTATTATTATTATTATTATTATTATTATTTGATTATTATTGTTATTATTATTACTATTATTATTATTATTGTTATTATTTTATCATTATTATTATTATTATTATTATTATTATTAATTATTATTATTATTATTATATATTATTATTATTATTATTATTATTATATTATTTTACATTATTATTAATTATTATTATTATTATTATTATTATTATTATTATTATTATTATTATTATTATTATTATTATTATTATTTTTATTATTATTATTATTATTGTTAATGTATAGTAGTTACACAGAAGTTCTAACCGGTCGGGATGGTTTCCTTTTGATATATGAATGCAATAGGGTGAGGTAGGAGTTGATGGGGCGCGTGCCCGAAAGGGAGGCTGAAGGATCCAGCCAAAAAGCGCATAGAAGCAAGTGAGAGGGTGTGGGGGAAAGACCTCCCGAGTTCGTTGACCTCAGTGAGATTGGGGCAAAGCACAGACGCAGCAAAGGAGAGAAACGCTCCAGGAACTTATGTGAAGCCTGAAAATACCCACCAAGAGTAGCAAAAGAGGAAGGTAAAAAAAGACTCTGGAACCTATGTGAGCACGGGTTTTAAAATATTGATAATAAAATTTTTAATTTGAAGTCAGAGTCGTTATAATTAATAAGCTATTATGTTAAGATTCTGTTTTTTTTTGTTTGGTTTTAAGCTTTAATGGAAGTTTGAATCTCTCTCATCCCTTTCTTTCTCTCTCTTTCTTCTCTTTGGTCTCTCTCATCCGTTTTATGTATATAAAAACTTGTATGAAGGAGAATGTGGAAAGAGCATGTAGTGAATAAACGAAAAAGATTGGTTTTCAAGGTGGATACAGCAAAGCAAGATGCCTTTCTTTATAAAATTCTTATTTAAAAAACATCTAAATTTATCTGGCAAGTTTAAATGGATGCTTGATTGTCAGCTATATATATTTATTTAAATCAGTAATGATGATGTTAACATACATGGGATACTTGTGATTTTCTCTCTCTCTCTCTCTCTCTCTCTCTCTCTCTCTCTCTCTCTCTCTCTCTCTCTCTCTCTCTCTCTCTCTCTCTCTCTCTCTCTCTCTCTCTCTCTCTCTCTCTCTCTCTTTCTCTCTAAATTAAGAAAATACCTAAGCCACTAAATTTTTTAATTATTTTTAATATAAAATAAGGTAGATATATATATATATATATATATATATATATATATATATATATATATATAATATATAGTAATATATATTAGATTATATATATATATATATTATAATACAGTTTAATTTAAGCAATTAGACTACTTTAAGATCTCTAATATAAAAATTAGGAGGAAACTCCTAAGCAAAATTCAGCTTGATAGAAATTCGCAAAAAAAAACGTTCAAAGTATGAACTTTTATGTAAAAAGCGATACCCTCCAAAAACGAGATGAGAAAACTGTTTGGGTCTGGATTACATTGCGGTAACTTGTATAAAGTTATTGATCTACCAAAACTCTAAAAAAAATCATCTTAAAAGATTCACTACAAGCATTGGCTCGGTGTTTGTGATATATTAAATAGTTTTATTTATTTTCAGTTTTAAAATTCCTTATAAGATTTTAACTTGTAGGAAATTTTGTTCGTAATTCACCTATGAAACGTATTTTGAAGATTTCACACCGAATACTTAATTACTATATGTGAAGAAATAATAATAATGTTTAAATCACACTGGCCGATGCTGTGATTTATATATATGCGATATATATATATGATTATATAAATATAATCTATATTAATAATAATATCATATATATATATATATACTATATATATACTAACGTAATACAAATATACTATAACTCTATAGTGATATATAATATTACTTTTATACTCCATATAATCTGTCATATTATTTTGCTATGTAAAATATAATTTCAAATAACCTAGTAATAGATAAGACTATATACTATATTATTAAATATAACATTTATTTATAGTATATAATTATATAATATATATAATATATATATATATATATATATATAGCTAATAATATATATTTATATATATATATATATATATATATATATATATAGGACCATGACTAACGATACTCTCTATGACTCTCTCTCTTATATTAGAACTATACTCTATGTATCTCTATATATGATACTATATATATATTAATCTATAAATAATAGTAATGATATATATATATACATATTATATATATAGATATATTCATATACGATATATATTATATATATGATATTATATATAAATATATATATATATAATATATAAATTATATAATATATATATATATATATATATATATAGAATATATTATTATATATATATTATATATATACTTATATATATAGTACTATATATTACATATATATATATATATATATACTATATACAGTAATAATATTATATTTATATATATATATAATTAATATATTAGCTATATATATATAATATATATATATTATATATATATATGATATATGTATATATATATATCTATATAATATATATATACATCATATATATATATATATAATACTATATATATATATATATATATATGAAAAACTTACTTAACGCCCACGCGGAACGGGACGTCAGATTTCAAAAAAAAATTTCACAGGTAGACCCTATGATACGTAAATAGATGTTTCTAGGCGCGAAATGGGAATTTGTTTTTTTTAGGTTAGTTAGGTTAGGTAGGTTAGGTCAGGGTTAGGTTAATATAGATTGCTCAGGTGTAGGATATCAAGTCACAAATCTTTCGGCGATGTGTTTTTTAAATAATTTAAAAATATTTGGAAGTGATTCTTATTTTATTCCTAATCATAGAAAACGTTAGCCGTATAACATCCAAGTAGTATATATATGAATTTAAATTTATGCAGTTATATAGATATTCGTAATAAATAATAATAATAAAAATTATTAATTACTTTACCAAAATTTGCAGTTCGCTCCTCAAATCTCTTTACCTTGAAACAAGGTTAAGTTTGTTACAAAAAATATGGTCAATAATTTTCAATATTAGCAATGGGGAGTTCATTACAATCTTAAGCATATTATTATATATATAATATATATATACTATAATATATATATTATTCTATATATATATAATATAATAGTATTATATATATTATATTACTATATAATACTTATATACCTATAGTTACTATATAGGTATAGTTATATACGTATATATATCAATATATGACAAAGACATATGTAACGGTGACACGGTAACGGACTTCGTGATTTTAATAAATAAAAATTACATATGGGACATATTAAGATGCTCTAGGGGTGAAATGGAAAAAAAAAATTCATTTTTAATTTTCAGGTTAGTTAGGTCGCATTTAAAAAAAATTCACAGGTTGATCTCTAAGTTAGTTAGTTAGCGATAGGTTACGTCGTTCTGTGTAGTTTTTTTTTAAATCCCGACGTTCCTAGCTGAGATAATTTAAAAAAAAACAAAAAAAAAGGAAAAAGTACAAATTTTGATCTAGAACATCTTTTTATGTACCATAGAGTCACCCTGTGAAAAAAGATTTTTGAATAATCCGACGTCCCGGTTCCGTAGTCACCCAATTACTTATTATTTCATCCGATACCACTCCCAAGCCGTTTCTAATACTTATTAAAAATAATCCATATATCTTCCTAACATATCTCCATTATCATCTTCATGTATATGCTCTCTACGAGGCGATATTTGACAGGTAATCACGATTAATAGCTGCCTTATCTACATTAATATTAGATCATTTACTCGTAACGATTACCTATAACTATCATCTCTAATATTCTATATATACTTAATATATCAAATTAACACGCAGCTCCATCTCATTAGCCTTGATCTCGACTCAATTTACTAGTATACTTAAATACTAATATATATATATTTATACGGTATATATATATTATCCCGTATATATATTATATTATATTTATATATATTATATATACTATATAACTATATAGTATAACTATATTAATATATAATATAGTATTATATATATATAGTATATAATATAATATATATATACCTATATTACTATTGCACTCTATATAGTCACTATATATATAATATATTAGATATAT
>JABUQX010075835.1:67500-76640 GCA_015478945.1 Trachelipus rathkii
TATACACGCTATTATTATTATCATACTATATATATATATATATATAGTTAATACAATATATTAGGTGAGTGAGCGGCACACGCTCGCGGTACGCACCCTAGCAACCAGATACCGCATTCCACGACACGCCGAACCGGCACATACGTCCCTTCAGCGCAAAGTCTACGCACTCAGCCTGAGTTGCTGATGTCTCTGATACTACTATCACATCTCTTTCTCACCCTACACGCACACCACTCACACACTTCTCCATTACCATCCCTTCGCCTAGCAATAAGTCCTCCTAGTACGCCAGGTCACCCACACACGCACCGACGACGGAGCCCGGCACTCTTGTAGACCAACATCTCCTACACCAAGCAAGCCTGCGTCCTTCGTTGTTGGCGACTCAGACATCCTGCTAGCTGCTAGGATACACCGATTAGCATAAGCGCATACCTCTTCGAGTGAGAAGCGATCGCGTCGTAAGCCGACTCACGCTAGTGCGGCTTTATGACGCGTAACCTCGGACCGCCTACACTCCATACTCAACCATCCCATTCTCTCAGCCCTTGATACCAACCATGCTGCCGACTGATCTAAAACATCGCTGGCCGTCCCCTCCTCAGGCCCTGTCTCGCGCACGACGACACCTCCATGACGCTCCGAAATAAGTACATATATAGCTATATACATACGCGAATAATATATATATATAGTATATTGACAACTATTCTAAGACTCGAGTGGCCCCTCACTATCTGCTTGATACGTCAACACTAATTCTACGGTATGCTGGGATACATACCACACGAGAACACGACTACACACTTTGCGCAGAAGCCTCTATACAGTAAGCTCATATGCTATAATACTACTCACTATAGTAATACCTACTTCAATATATTACCTAGTACTCATCAGGTAATATTACTACGCATATATACCATATATACTATATAGTATATAATTATTATAATACCTACTATAGTACTAGTATGTATTATCGTAATTCAATATATCGACTCAAGCTACTTCCACACGCATATTAGCCATATATTATAATACTATCGTAAAAACTATCATTCATAGTATTGCTGAGTTACTAGCAGCTCACCAATATCTCTATCCATCATACCTTATTATCCATAAGTATTTCGAATGCTCTATAGACCTCGATAGCAGTATAACAATACTACTCATATCTATATACTATATAATATATACTATATACTATATTATATACATACCTACCTACCTAAAACATACATACATACATAATAAGCAGTAGACCAAATTTATTAGTAATTAAATAATAATAAATATGATAATAATACATTTAAATACATACTACTGCCTTAATTTTATGTTGCCGAATTATAGCTCGATTATAATAACACAACTAATAACTAATAATAAATGAATAGATAATAATAATAATAATTATAATAATAATCTAATATATTAAAAAATATAATAATAAATAATAATAATAATAGATAATAATAATTAAAATAATACATATACATAATAATAATAATATATAATACATAAATAATAATAATACATAATAATTAATCAATAATAATAATTAATACCATGGATAAATACGATAAATAAATAATAATTAATTAATAATAATAATTAATTAATAATAATAATAATACATAATACATAATAATTAATAATATAATAATTTTATAATAAATGAATTCAATAATAATAATCAATAAATAATTAATAAATAATAATAATAATAATAATAATAATACATAATAAAAATAATAATAATAATATATAATAATAATAATACATAATAATTTAAAAATAATAATAATAATAATAAAATCAATAATAATACATAAAATACTCATAAAGTTTCTTTGATCGTTATTCACATTAAGATCTCAAATAGTTTACGCTCTTCTGCTACATAATTCCACATATTCCGTTATGAAAATAATAATCTATTTGAAAATAGTTGACACGGAGAAGATGAAGACTATTATCTTGAGATTCTAACTAATTCCCAACGCGTTTCGTTCTACACTTGAGACATCTCCAAAGATGGACTGATTTCTTGTATACCGAGATATATTTTTTTAAGAAGCCGATGGCAAAATGTAAAATCAAATAAATATTTAGAAACAGATCAAAAAAACTATTTTTGACACTTTGGAAATTAATATCAAAACTTATATATAAAATTCCAAAGGCTTGATGTGAATTCCCACAAATTACTTCTAAAGATAATCATGCTGTTTACTAAACTTTCTCAATATAAGAACCCACCCATCCTCATCAAAATAGAGAACTGTGCCCTATAATGATACTAACAAATAACGAATTTTTTCAGCTCAAATTACTTTTAAATGAAATTTAAAGAACTAGAAAGGAAATAAATTGCTCATATCTAAGAAATTCGCAAACACGGACGTTATCTAATTGCATCCTCAAGAAATCAGACTGAGAAATTTTTAGTTTTACTCTACTATTTTATGTTCGCCTCACTACGATACTTTCTCGATCTCACATAAGGATCGTATCAGGTTCCAAACACATTCTAGAAAGTATACAAAAACCTGATGGTTCTGATCTGGTTTTCTCGTTAAAGAGAAAAATCTTTTATCATTAAACTTATCAAATTATGAAACTAAACCACAAAATGAACACATCCATTCTTAAACAGTGGTTCTCAACTTATTTTGACGACAAACTGTTAGTGTAGTAAATTGCGAGAATCTATTTAA
The DNA here is from genome assembly GCA_015478945.1 of Trachelipus rathkii. Classification (NCBI taxonomy): domain Eukaryota; kingdom Metazoa; phylum Arthropoda; class Malacostraca; order Isopoda; family Trachelipodidae; genus Trachelipus; species Trachelipus rathkii. Next base: position 70,230 of record JABUQX010075835.1, read on the forward strand.
CAAGTCGAGAAACTATTCAAGTGACATTGTACCAACAAGATCAATTTTTAAGAACTATATACAGTTCAAACAGATTTCATGACCCATCTTAAAAGCTAATACACTTAAAACATTCCTTCATTCTCCTCACTTCTTAAAGATCACAATTATGATAACCACACCAAAGATGATGAAGACAGCACATTTCTCTAGCTCCTCAACAGTATATTTAATGATTATAGTTACTCAAACGCCCCCAGTATAAAGGAGGCCTGGAGTAGTTATAAATGAACAAATCTGATTACTGAAAAGAAACTCAAACTAATCGCTTAAAATGAATACAACCAAATTTAAAATAACTTCTGATAAGACTAGCAATACAACTAAAATAACATTAAGAAATCGCTTATGAAATAAAACAACAAGAATTTCTGACAAAATTAAAAGCAACTGGATTTTATAATTTAGGACATATATATATATATGGATTGCCTAAAATACACAAAAACTCATAAAATCTTACCTTTGAGACCTGTAATATCTATGTGCGGAACGGTTACACACGAAATTGCCTAATATCTGAACAGCATTATCCAACCATATCTTAATAGCGCTTTCATTGTTAAATCAAATAATGAAACATTATGCAAATTATCAAACTTAAAACTTAAAGACACTAATATATTCGCCCCACTCTATGTAGAGTCTTTGTTCACAAATGTACCAGTTCTTGAAACGATTGACATAATAATTAATGAAGTGTATCACTCAAATAACCCCACCAGAAATATCAGAACAACATATGAGGAACCTTTTATTAATTTGTTGTACCCAAACACCATTTAAGGAGTGGGTCCTGCTTTTCGAGCGATTAAATTTTTGAAAAAGTGAAATATTGATGTAAATTTTTTTCTACTTATCCGATCAACATCAAATTTTTAAGGCTTATATTGTCGGGCGTGAGGTACACCTTTTTTACTTAGATCATTTTTTTGTATACTCAATAGAAAATTTTTAAATAATTTCCCAAAAATTTTTTTTTGAAAATTGTTCAAGAAAAATCCTCAAAACTATCTGATATACAAAGGAAATTATCTAAATAGTAAAGAAATATGCATCTCCGCCGACTACAAATGTCCTGAAAATTTTATGCAGATCGGATTAACAGAAAAAAATATCCCAATTTTTCAATTTCAAAACCCAAAAATAGTGGGTTTTGAAAATCGATCCAATGCTCAGATATGGGGTTAAAATATCAAAATTACCCTGCTACACCTTTTAGATAATAGTCCAATCTTTGTATTTTCAAGTTTGAAGTCATTCGAAAATAGTAGAACGGGGGTTTCTCGAGAAATGTTCAAAAACACAGATTCAAAAAATGATAAAAATACTCAAATAATTGAGAAAAGCGATTCCTCAACAATAATATATTTTAGCAGGTCAACAAAAAGCTACAAGTTTTGGTGGTTTATATAGGTCAAAAGCGGCTGAAAATTCGAAATTTATATTGATCCATTCTTTAGGGTGGGGGGGTGAAATTGGGCTCAGACGAAGCAATCAATTGACCCTCCCCTTAAATTTAAAGAAGAACATATAGCTACAACCTGATGGAGGTGTCGATTGACCACCACCTTGGCACCTACCTTCATTTCGCAGACCTTCTATACGCTCAATCTGGAAAACAGAAATCTTCGTGAAACAAACAAACTTTAACCCCGTCGTTTTACTAAGTATGTCGACGACACCCTCACTATCTTTAGGAACATAGATAATATACCTCAGTTCATCAGTAGAATTCAAGAGTTGTCATGCTTAAATTTACAATACGAAACTTAGGTTAATAATGTTATCTGTTTTTAGTTCTCAAAAATCAGTTGTTACATCCTGACTCTCATTATCTACAGGCTACATGTTCAAACCACTGATAATGTCTGTATAATTGAACTATGGATCCTCATTCACCGTATATTTTATTCAAAGGAATCTATTCTGCTTCAAAACCTTTGGTTTACAGAGCTACAACCGTATGTGCCACCATTGAAAACTTTTGATTGCAAGAAATTTGCCGCATTCAAATAAAAAATTTAATTACTTTGTCATTCACAATATTCAGGTGAAAATTTAATTAATAAAACCCATACAAAAATTACTTATAATAAAAAAGTAAAATATAATAAGAAAAAAATTAGATAAATTTCTTATTCAAAACTCTCGCAATGGCTATAGACTTCAATAAGGAAGAGAAGTGGCTTCGTAATATTTTGAACTCTCACCTCAAAACTAAGACACCTCAAAAATTAAAGTTCAGACTTATCATAGGTCAAAACAACTGTCATCTTCCTTTAGCACAAGAGATGCTTTGCCCAACAACCATCACGTTGTGTACCCAATTTAATTTGCGTCTAATCAGACTGTACGTCCGACATATATTGGGTTAACGACGAAAGATTGTCGGACAGCGGCACTCATCAACCTATCGTTACCAGTCCCAGCAAAATCTGTTGAACATTTCCAACACACGCAGCATGGTCAAACAAACTATAGGAATATTTTTAATACTTCACAATATTATATGGATCATGTGAAGTCCAAAACTTAAACTTGCGGAGCCTCTTACATCAAAACACGCAGACCAGCCATTAACATAAAATTTAATGGTTATTATCTGAAAAATCTTCATTTTCATTTGATTTAATCTATTAATATGATCAATTTAAAGACTCATTCCTTACAAGAAATAATCCTCTGAAGATGTCTCAAGTATTGAGACGAAACGCGTCGGGAAATTTAAATAAATATATCTTCTTCTCTTGTATTTGTATTTTCCAAAGGATTTTTAGGTTGAAGAATTAGTACAACAAATAAATATTTAGAACCTTTGGGCAAAAAATCAACGGGCTGACCCTGCCTTGAAGTTCCTAAACTTACTATGATAATATCAATATACACACCCTCATAATAATACACACATAAATATATCAAATGATATAATAATAAGCTCATAGATCACCTGCATAAATAATAATAAATTCAATAGATAAATACATAAATAAAATAATAATAATCTTAAACAATACTTCAAATAATAATAATATATATATAACTTACCATAATATAGTTTCATAGGGATGAAAGATAATAAAAATAATCGATTATGACCACATAATATAAAAATAATAAAGCTTTGAAAAATAGTTTCAAATATAAGTTAACACTTATTGAGTCAAGCTGAATCGATAACTCAAAAAAAAATATTTAATTCTTGTTAAAAGAAAATGCAATATTACTCGCCTTTACGCTTCCTCAACTAAGTTGTGTATATTCATACTCTCGAACGTCCTTTCGTGCTAACGCGGTTACGTTGTCACCGTACCTCTGTCCTCCGCTTGCTCCGCTCGCATACACACGTGAGAATAGCAAGAACGTACAGCATTGAAAGTTTCACTCGTTCGGTCCGGTTAAGCAGAGGTTCAAACCGACACCGGCATGGTTGATCCTTTTGCTTCATGACGTAGAGGATCGCGACATGTTGAGTGGTGAGTTAGACCCGGGAGGTCCGCAATTGTGCCTGAAGTGGCGGCTGAAGGAACCCACAGCCCTGACGAGCGGCATGAGAAAGCATGTTAGAAGGGGGTGGGGGAAAGACCTTCGAGTTCGATTGACCTTCGTGAGAGTCGTGTGGATAAAGCAGAACGCCGCAGGCAAAAAGAGGAGCGAAACGCCTTGTGGAACCGTATTGGGAAGCCTGAAATACCCATCAGAGCAGCAAATTAGGAGGGTAAAAAACGGACTCAGGAACCAAAGTTGAAGCACGGATAATGCTCGCATACGTTTTCGTGAGACGCGTATGATGTGCTAGACGCACAGCGGCGAGTAGGGACCTGTGTACTTTAAGCAACGATCTGAAATAACCCCATGAAAGGAGGGTGAGGAGGGTAAATGCTCACACACGTTTCACCGTGTGAGGACGCACGTGGTCTTCGAACTAAACGTGTATGTCACGCCTGACCCACAAAATTACCTCTATTACCTACGTGAGACGCCTAAAATACCCCTACGTCTGAATTTCTCGTAGGAGGGTAATTACCCCAAAACTGACGTTTGTAGTTTGCCCTCATTACACTTTCGACTTTTCTTTCATCATACTTATATTCGTCCATCACAAATAGAGATATCTCTTGAATTATAGGAATAAGTTGCTATCAAGAATAGACACTTGCAAATTTCATCACCACAAATGTAAACATATCTTTGAGAAGCTGTCACTCCAAACATAAATTTTTTTCAAGCCGATCCTTCGGGAAAGAGTGAAAATGATGAATACATTAAAGCAAGAAACTATGTCGAAAAAACGTGTGTTGTTGTTGATAATGCTGAAAGGGCTGTTTCTAATAATACAGTCATTTAGCACCCATCTTTCACAGAATGAAAAGCAACTGCGGTAAATCTTGCAAATCGTAGAAAAGCACAGTTACTTTTCAATAACCAACGAAATTTGCAATGAAAAAGGAAATGTAGATTAGGCCTTCTGGGGAGACCACGTTAAAAAAACGCGCCAGGTTTGTAACCTCATGGCTGGTGTGGAAATACAACATTTAGGACTATGTACCTAAAGATCAGTGGTCAACAAAAAAAGGTGAATTTTTTCTTGGATGGACCTTTGTAGCAGATATATATTCGGAGGTGCTGATTCCATATATAATCTCGTTTTTGCTGTATCACATCTCGTTTTCGTGCAATCATGGATTCCTAATTTTGCATATTCCCTAGGGATGACAAAATTCATGTGCGTACTACGTAGGCTGTATAGACGTTACAATCCTGCATATACCTACAGTAGCAGCAATTTTACTGCGGTCGATATGCGTGAAGCATATGGTAACTTTCGAATCATATAGTGACAAATGGCATGTATTTCGTTAAGTTCACATGTCCAACGTAATGCTATAATGACCAGAATGATGTCTATCATCCATCTGAAATACAGTCGGATGGTCCGTCATTGTTTACCCAGGGGGAACTGAACGATCTTGTACGAGAGTTGTATTTTCCGAAGTTGTCCTCTGAGTTATTGGCTTCGAGGTTGCATGAAAAGCGACTACTGGATCATGGCACAGGAGTAACATTTTATCGTCAACAGAGAAGCAGTAGCTGTGGATGGCTTTTCTATCCGTCAAATGGTAAACTTTTTTGATACTTGCAGTGAAGTCTGCAGGCCTACTAACTCGCTATGGGACTCATAGCATACGATGCACATGAGGGGCGACTGTTTATTGACACTTCCAAGAGTAGTTTAAAGTGTGTGTTGTTACATAACGGCAACAGGTATGCTTCGGATTCAGTACTGTACTCGGTACGGATGAGAGAGGAGTATGCAAATTCAAGACAGTTTTGAGAGGCTACAATATCAGGTACATGGATGGTAATATTTTGCTCGACCCAAAATGAGTAAACATTCTGCTCGATCAGCCAACTAGGCTTCAACAATAAATTATTCTCATGCTTCCTGTGCTATTGGACAGCCGGGCGGCAAAGGATCACTGGACCAAAAGGGAATGGCCACCGAGGGAAACCTTGACGGCAGGTGTGACAGGAATATTGTACGTGAACCACTCTGTACAGAGAGGAAAAATAATCACTCTTCATCTCCACTAACACACAAACCTGGTTTTGATTGAAACCATATGTTGTAGGCCCCCACTAGACTATTATGGTGAATGCTTCCGCTTAAATATGCTGAATCCAACGTTTTCGCTGGCTCTGACAGTACGAAGAAGAAAAAAGCTGGCATATTTGATGGCCCCACAAATACGGAACTCCTCCGTGATGCTGCCTTTGCTACAACAAAGACTCTGTTAGAGTTGGAAATGCTTCTCAGTGTTAGTAACAGAATTTCTGGGGGAAACCAGGAAGCCAAGAACCATCCAACAGATTGTACAGGGAACTGCTAGACAGCTTTGTTTTCTATTCGGATGGATGTTAGAATGATTTTAAAGTGCCCACTACTTACATTTTCCTCACCCCTCAGCAAATTCAGGATAACCTAGGCGAATGTTTGTGATGAGCAGGCTCGGTGACACTTTTACGGCCAATGATCCGTATACGAGGCTCACGTTCCTGACGAACTGGACAGTTAGTAGTAACAGGTCCATATTATTGGACCAGACGATGGTATTTGACCACACGCTGATTTTCACCTACCTGCACCTTTTTGAGGCCAATTTTTTTACCATGCCCTGAACCTTTTTGACCTTGACCTTTTTGGGCTTGAACCTTTTTTGAGGCCCAAATTTTTTACCTGGCCTTGACCTTTTTGGGCCTGTTTACCTTTTTTGGGACTTTACCTTTTTTTTCGACCAAACCTTTTGTCTTCCATGGGTCCTTTTTGGCCCACGGTATTTTTTTGAATCTTCTCTTCCTTTTCTCTCCACA
>JABUQX010075836.1:0-12500 GCA_015478945.1 Trachelipus rathkii
CGAGGAGTTAGTGCAGCTACCTACCCGCATCTCTGATCATCTTTGAGATGAATCCAACATTCTAGACCTTTTACTAATCTCTAGTCCTTCTTCTTATTCTGTTAAATTCTTTCCTCCTCTGAGTTTCTCCGATCACATTCTTATCTCTGTATCCTGTTCTATCTCTCTCCAAGTCTCTGCAGGGAAAGTACCTGCCCACCTACTGCGAGAAAACCTTCCTACTGCGAGAAAACGTTTTTGGCACTTGATGCTGCAAATAGTACGACCGCAAGTCCGACGACTTGCGGTCGTACTTCTTGGATTTCTCATGGAATGACTACAGCTTCCGTGGAAAGGGTTCCTAGGAGTGTGCAAAGCGCGAGCTAATTCTCTCTGGGTGGAGGTGTGCCTCCCATGTCTTTACCTTCAACCTAAGAAACGATGATGTGATAGGTATGGTTATATATATAGATATCAGCGTCGTGCGTGTCATATAGGTGTGTGGGATATATAGCGAGAGACACATTAGACCCTGCATATATATATAGCCGATTAGAAAATTTCATATAGATATCCTTAACCATGCAGCTTTGTGTTAAGTTGTAGAACATAAAATATCCCTGCAAAATATATTCCTGCTCATGACCCGGAGTGCAGAAATAGAGTGTGAGCTAGAGTGAAAGTTAGATAGTGTGTGTGGTGCGCGGGCATATAACGTTTTGTCTGAATAGTTAGATTATCTCAAAAAAGTTTCATAGATTTGCTCTGATATCTCTCTCGCATCCGTATTTAGTATCGACAACAAACTCGCATGCTTTTAGACCATATACGAATTTCTTTTGCTCAAACATAATTGCTTCTATTAGCTTGAGACAATGTCCTGTAAGCTTATTCTTTCTTCTCCACCTCCCTCCAACATATTTTATGCTAATATTGTAATTTTTTTAAGATGTTATTTTTGCTTATATATATATATATATTATATATATATATATTATTATTTATATATATATGTATGATATATATATATATATATATATATATATATATATATTTATATATATATTATGAAGTTTGTTGGGTTCAAGTACAATACTTGTACTTGTACTTAAGTACATTTTTTTTGGAGTACTTGTACTTGTACTTGTATTGCAGTGTTTCTAAAACCAAGTGTACTTGTACTTGTATTGTAGTGTGAGCCTATTTGAGTTACTTGGTAACTATGAGATACTTGGCAAGTACTTTGGCATTTTTTAGCTTGCCAATTATGTTTTATTTTTCTATCGAATGCACAAGCTTTCAGAATGCGTATCATAATCCTGTTGATATTAATTGATTTTCTGCCAAATTTGAACAAATAATCATCTTCATATGAAATATAAAGTATATCATTATATATATATATTATATATATATATTATATATATAGTATATATATATATATTAGTATATATATATATATATATATACTATTATATATATATATACTATATATATATATCATACAACCACCTTTTTTTCCCCAAGACTGGGGAAGGTGCGTAACACCTGCAGCCGGAAATGAAGAGTAGAAGAATTTACATCAGGGTCGAAAAGAAATCCCAGCTCACCTCCCCTTTATACCTAATTAGTGAGACTTCACCGCAGTCAGAAAATTCACCTAGAGCTCCAGGGATCGCGACGGCCCTTCTTATGGCACTCGTCAATGTTGGGGTTCATCCTTAGCCTAGGTTGGAAAACAACCAATCACACCTCTTCAAAATCTAACCTCTTCACTCCTATTATGCAAGACCTTTATTTCGCGCCCTGCCAACTCACATTTCACGTCCCTCAGACATTCTTTTGCTGACCTTAATCAACTTTTTTCTTCGTTCTCGCGCAGTCGATCCCCAACACACTCACCTATACATCCCTTAACCAACCGACTATCATCCATCCTTTCCTCATGACCAAACCCATACTTCAACGTATTTCATTTATTCTCTCATTTATGTTTTTCTTTCACACCATGCAACTCTGTAATACGTTCATTTTTATCTTTTCTTCTCACACCTAACACTCCCCTACGAGATTGTCATTCTGAACACATTGTAATTTTGGATCTATACCTCTTATTCCAGACCAATAGTCTCACTGCTATAAACAACATTAACACAGGTTACAACATACCCTAACGATAAGACAGCGCACTCAAGACTTAGTTCATTTACATCCACCAAGGGATTTAATTGCACCAGCCACTTCCTGCCAATTCAAAACTTTCTTACTACACTCAGGTTCACTTGTTCCAGCTGCTCACCATCTAACATACTTCACACTGAGGACTGTCGCTCACTCCACCATAACCAATTACTCTTATCTAAGTTTAACTTTCAAACCCATGACTTTTAAAGCACCCTCGCCAAATTTCTCTACTTCCTCTAACTCCTTGAGATTCACCGCACAAAACATATTATAATATATATATATATATATTTATATATATATATAACATATATAATATTAGTTAATAATTAATACTATATACTAGTAGATATATATATATAATAATATATATATAATATAATATTATTATATATAGTATATATAGTCAATACCGAAATTTGAAGAATTGTTCTATTTTTATGATCAAGAAGAAAAAGTGTATCTTGAACGAGCATCTCTGTTTCCTGCATCCTTTTTTCTTGCACAAAAAAGTGCGGTCTCTCAATCATATAAAGGTTGTGGAGAATTGTGGATATGTTGCTCTTAGTAAATTTATTCGTGGAAACTCAGGGATGTTGAAATTCTAACACGCTGTGAAAAGAAAGCTAACAAAATCAAATCTGCATTAAGGAAATCATTACAAAAAATTTGGTCCGTGGAGTTAAACTTTGTTCATCATTAATGTATAGGAATACAGCGATCACACAATGTATATGTTATATATCTGAGGAATTAGGATTCGGACTAGAGTAAATGAAGCGAGGAAGCTTTCTATACTTGTTCAGTAGAAATATACCATTTATAGTGATAATGAAGAAGATCTTGTTCTAGTTAGGCCTAGTGAAAGGATACAATTTTATTAATGAATGGTAAAAGAGTGATTGGTGATTGTGAATGGCAGGTATGGAGATTCGATTTTGGTGCGTCAGTGAACACCCCTCGTCTTGAATCTAGGCTCTGCCGTGAGCGTGGGTGACATGTCGGTAAAAAAAAAAAAAAAAAAAAAAAATATATATAATTATATATATATATATATATATAATATATATATATATATATATAATATATATATATATATAATATATATTTATTATTATATATTATTATATATATATATATATATATGTATATAGGGTGAGTGGTGATTGATTGGATTTGGAAGTTGTATAGCAAAGGCGTTTTATGGAGGTTAGTTCCGAGGATTTGGGAGAGCAATATTGTACCCTTAATATAAGGGTAAGGGGGATAAGGCTAACTGTAGAAATTTATAGGGGAATTTGTTTATTGAGTGTTTTAGGAAGATATATGCTGGTATTTTGGTCGAAAGAATGCGTCGATTGACTGAAGAACTGATTTGGGGAAGAACAGGTGCGTTTAGAAGTTGTAGAGGATGTGTTGATCAAATCTTACATTGAAACAAATGATTGGGAAATGAGGGAGTGTAGAAGAATAAATTGTATTTGAATTTATGGATTGTGAAACAGCGCACATAGCTAGGATTTTAATAGGGAAAGCTCTATGGCAGGTGTTAGTGATATGGTTTTGGTGGTAAGCTTCTGAATGGAAGAAAAGTATTGTTAATGATAGTGAAGCGTGTTTAAGATTAAATGGAGTTTGAAAGTGATTGTTTAATATTAATAGCGGAGTGAACAAGGGGTAGTGCTATGTCTCCTTGGCGATCCAATCTGTATATGGATGAAGGTTATGAAGAATTAGGGTAGGGGTGACATAGGGATAGTGTTGAATAATGGAGAGAATGAAGAGAGTGGAGGGTTCCCTACCTATTACATGAGGATGATTTGTTTTGTGTGGCGAATCTAAGATAGTTTGAGAGGAATGGTAGAGAGATTTTTCAGGGTTTGTAATAAGCGAGGGGTTTGAAAGTAAACGTAAATAAGAGTAAGGTTATGGTTGTGAGTGAGGACAGTCCTCGGTTATGAAGTTAGTTAGATGGTGAGCAGTGGAAAAAGTTCTGATTTGAATATTTACGGATATATGTTGAATGAAAGGGACGGATGATGCAGAGTGTAGTAGGAAAGTTGTGAATGGACAACAAGGTGGCTGGTGCAATTAAATCGTTGGTGGATGTAAAGGGACTAAGTCTTGAGGTCGCGCTAGGGTCTTTTACATGAGGGTATATTGTTTCCCCGTGTTAATGAATAGTAGTGGGACTTATGGTCTGGAAAAGGAGGTATAGATTTAAATACTAATGTGTTTTCAGATGTAACATCTTAAGTGGCCGGTGGTTGGTGTGAGATAGAAACTGATAAAATGAGGAATGAACGTATTAGAGAGTTTTTGGGTGTGGAGAATGGGTAAATGAGAAGAATAAACTGAAATGTACGTTGAGATCGGTTTGGTCATGTGGAAGGAGGATTGATGGTTCGGTCGTTAAACGGATTAGTGGTGAGTGTGTTTGTGATATGACGGATCGGAGACCAAGAAAAAGGGGGATTGAGTCGAAAAGGAATGCCTGGAGGAGAGAAATGTGAGTTTGGCAGAGGCGAGAAGATAGGTGCATAACAGGAGTGAATGGCGGGGTTTTGTGAGGCGGTATGGTTGTAGCCCACCTGGGCCAAGGAATGAACCCCACATTGACGAGACGTCATAGCGAGGGTCAATCGAGGTCCCGTAAAGCTCTAGGGTGATTTTCTTGACTGCTGAGGAGTTCTCACTAATTGTATAAAGGGGCGCGGTAGGCTGGGCTTTCTTTTTCTACTTGCTTCATATTCTTCTACTATTTTTCCAATGTTTCGGTGCCATGTTACAGCACCTTACTCCAGTTTGGGGAGAGAAGATAGGGTGGGTGGTGGTGATGATGATGATGATGATGATGATGATGATGATGATGATGATGATGATGATGATGATGATGATGATGATGATGATGATGATGATGATGATGATGATGATGAGGATGATGATGATGATGATGATGATGATATATATATATATATATATATATATATATATATATATATATATATATATATATATATATATATATATATATATATATATATATATATATATTTATTTTTTATAAAGTACTTGTCTTGTACTTGTACTATTACTATAACTTGTACTTGTACTTGTACTTGAACAATTCTAGAGTACTGTACTTGTACTTGTACTTGAACAATTCTATAGTACTTGTACTTGTACTTGTACTTGTACTTGTACTTGTACTTGAAAAAATGTACTTGAACCCAAGCCTGATATATATACAGGGTGTCTCATGGGGTATGTTACAGCGGTGTATCACCGTACGGGATGTTTAAGTATGAAAATGTGTAAGAATAAGAAGTTCGATTATTTAATTCATTAAGGATGATGGGATATGTTACGTTGGTGTCTGCCCATGCGCAATACGAAAACCGCGCACAAACATTCGAATGTCAAATGGGATGATATATTTTTTATGGTTTCTGTGAAATGCACATAAAAAATGAGGTGGGGTCTTCCTATCAACATTTTTTGATACGGTTGTTCGTTTCCACGCAATGTACCCATAAACAACTAGACGCCCTGCATAGACATATCATTTGCTTAATAAATACAGTTACATGTACAGGTTGGTAAACGCGTCAATGTTACCAACAATAGTTTTAAACGTGAATGTGAAAAGGTTGAAGAAAAGAATGGTATTCAAGACAGTTCATAATATCGATACATGTAATGTAATAACATTGTTAATAGTATCATAACAAATTTACACCTATGAATCATATCCACAGCAAATGCAAGAAAGGAAAGAAATCAGTTTTCGTTTCACTTGTACATACAGTATTACAAATGTTGTTGAAGACGCTTTCCATCCACGCGAAAATACATGCCTCAGCCCTCTGGCGCCAGTTTTCATTGCATGCCAATGACAGTGATGTCGGGTGATTCCCCATATGCGTGGTTATTCCGACGGCGAAGATCATCCGGCGAGGTTACTGGGGTCATTAAAATACCCAGCTGTAACGGTAACTGCTTGAGATCCACCACGGAGTAGTCCAGTGGTGTGTAGTCGGGTGGAACGCGCAGGCCTGGAATCTATTGGACCAGATCTTCCGATTCCATCCTTCCCCGGAAAGGTTCTGTCGAGGTAGGTCGTCACTCTAGCTGCATTATGTTCTGGGCACCCATCATGTTGGTAATATATTCTTCATCGTGTCCTTAAAAGTATATCACTCAGGAGTCAACAAGGACGGTCTGCAGGAAATGGAGGTAACGCTGTCCTGTCAAGTTTCCCTCGAAGAAGTAAGGCCCGATAATTCTATTATTGAGTATACCACACCAAACGTTGACTGAGTATGAGATCTGATGATGGCTAGTGAATGTTATATGGGGGTTTGTTTCCGCACAATGTCGGAAGTTCCACCTGTTATACATACAGTTAGTTGGTAAGCGAGATTCATCGGGTCCATAAATATTTTCCAATAAGTCCGGTACACTCCCTTAGATAGCAATCTATGACAGCTCAGAATTCGCAGTCCGGCCGCGTGGTGTTTGTGCTTCCACGATGCAACCATGGTACCATGTGGTGGCTATATGGATACATGTTGTATGCAACACGAATCCGTCGTTGGTTTCCTTCGTTATTCCCAAGACCCGAACTAGCCTGCGTAATGAGGACGTTGGATTTTCATGGGTGTATAGCAGCGTCCAGTTCGACGTCGAATGTATGGACACGACCCCCTCCCGTATGTGATGAGATGGTTGAAACTTCGACCCTGAGTAACCTTGATTTTTGTCGTGGTAACCCTATGGAATGCCATGTGGCTCGGCGGTCGTCGATTTGGATAACGTTGTCCATATTCTGCAGCAATTCTGCGAGCATTCCTGTTTTGCTTAATGTACACCTCCAACATGTCCTGCCTTTTGTCCTGCTGTATTCTGGTCACAGCTTGCGAGCATTCATGTATGGCTCTGACTAAACAAACCACTCTGAAGTTATACGTTTCACCACACTTTATTACGGATAATTTGTACGTTATGACATAACCTCCATATGATAGCTGTTAGCTGGTTGTACACATTCACATGGCCGTATTTATTAGGCTACGGATCAATATAATCTCTATAAAGGGTATGGCAATTAGTATGAATTCCTTTATTTGTCAGCATGTATTGATATTTAATCTATAGTATTATACCCTATTGTATTTAGCCTAATTATTTCATATTGACACGTTTCGGCTTTTGTAGGCACATGATGTCTACGGAGGACGTCTAGTTGTTTATGGGTACATTGCGTGGAAACGAACAACCGTATCAAAAAATGTTGAGAGGAAGACCCCACCTCATTTTTTTTTTGCGCATTCACAGAAAGCATAAAAAATCATATCATTCTCATTCGACATTCGCTTTTAATGCGTGGGTTTTCGGTCATTGCGCGTGCGCGAAACACCCAACGTAGCATCCCCTCCTCTTAATGAATTAAATATCGAACTTTCTATTCTTACACATTTTCATACTTAAACATCCCGTACGGTGATACACCGCTGTACCTACCTCGTGCCATCCCTGTATATATATATATATATATATATATATATATATATATATAATATATATATATATATATATATATATATATATATATATAATATATTTATATATATATATATTATACGTTTAAATTAATGTTTAAAAAATTAAATAAGTTACTTAAGTCTCTCCCTATTTATACTTAAAGAGAATGGCAGCATTAAAAAGTAACTACCAGATGCCACAATATACACATTTTTATAGAGAAAATTCTCACGTACGCAATCTCAATTGATTCGTGAATTTATCTCTCGGTTAATTTTTAAATTGGTGAAAAATAATATTATGTAATAATAGCGATGATTCTTACACTTTTTTGTTTCATTTATATATTATTTTATATTTTATTACGTAATACTTTTTATTCATCGTTGAGCAAAATTTTTGCAAAACAAGAGAATTTTATCGTAGCATTATGATATTTGTTGTAAAGGATTGATCGTTTCTCTAATGTTAACTCGTGCTGAGCACGAGATGTAGGAGATTGCTCTGTAATATAATATAATATATATATATTTATATGAATATATATATATATGATATATATATATTGAAATATATATATATATATATTATATAATATATTATATATATAATATCATTCGTCATAAGCCATCTCTAACACTCGTGATTTTGGCTTAACCCCTAGTGTTTTGCTTTAAATACGTCAATTTACATGTTATAGTGATATCTGAGTAACTCAGGCTCCAATCCTACAGTTAATTTTTAAATTATATTAATACTTTCTTACCTGTAGTTCAAACTTTATTAAAGACATCTTTTTACACTTTAATCTGTCTAACGTGAGAACTCAGAGTAGTTTATACGCTAACTACCCTAGGAATGACTAAACTTTGACACTAAGAACGCTACGGTGACTTCCGAAAAGATGGGAAGGTTGCTGTTATCGTCGATGGGATGAACAGGTTCATTCTGTCTTAAAGTTTTTTTCCTTCTCTAAATTTATGGTTCGGTTAAATTTGTTATATCATAGCCTATGTAACCTTAAGTATTCTATAACCTGATATTAATTATAGCCTATGTAATGGAGCTTATGACATGCTGCTCAGAATGCATACATCCCGTTGTTTCAAGAAGTATGCTTCGGAGCTGGGCGGGCCAGTTTTCTTTTGGTTCTCTTTACCACAGTTATCATAATGTTAACAAATATTCTGTGTTTGAAGAATGTGAATATATGGAAAAAACAAATATCAATATCATAGGCCCCAATTGCAACTATTACTGCCATATATTACAAACATTTTTCATGCAGTAATAACACTGTACGATAACTGTAATTTTGTAAATCACAAAAATGAAGCTAAAATTACTGTAACTGTACGATTCCAGCGACTATTTTTTCCTTGAGAAAATGTGTAAAAAAAATAATATATAAGATATATATATATATATAATATATATATATATATATATATAAATATATATATATATATATATATATATTATATACTATATATATATATATATATTAGTATATTAGGCATGTTTTAAATATTCGCATTGGCTTTCGCAAATATTAAAAATAAATTATTTGCATTCGCACGCGGACACTCGGAATGTGAATAGAAAATGTTTTCTGATGGGACTTGTTAGAAAATTTAGCAACTTTAGTGAGAAATTTATTAGAATGACTTGCCTAATGCCGTCTCAAGGTAGTGACAGTAATTTGAGTCACAATCGAAATCTAGCAATATTAATTTATTGATACTCTCATACTTGTGAGTATATTCGCTCGAAATCAACTGTTGAGAGCAATTCGCAATGAACAATTCCTTATCCAGTGTGGTTTGGATTGCTTTCGATATTGTTTTTCCATGAATACGCAAACCGTACACTTTGCAATCTTAATTATTCTCGGAAAGGAAGATGATATCTGGGTTTATAGAATATTAGCAACCAAACCAACAAGAAACTGTTAGAAATAGGAAAAATGAGTAAATGAGTCAAGATATCCAATTCTAAGTTTAAGAATAAAGAAGATTAACTCTTGAAAACTAAATAAAAAATACAAATAAAAAAATATGGGACGCTGAAACGAAAAATCATAAAGCATCGATATAGTAAATTTACAAAAATTATAGTAGTGGACGATCTTCTGTTTCGTCACATTGAAATTCTTGGCTTTGTACGGCTAACGAAAGTATCTATCTCTTCAATACACTACTCAAAAAAAAAAAAACTACTACGGATATATTATTTGAAAGAAAATGAATGACAGCGTTAAAACTAAAGTTTCAGAATTAATAACCTCTATCACACACTCATCCAAGTTAGCTTTCTCCTTCGACGAATGGTCAGATACTCAATCAGCAGTTTCTTTGTATTCTCTGAGTAGCCATGCCGTTGACAATTATTTCAAAGGCCAAATTTTGTGTCGTGCTCTGAACCTCTCACTGAACGTCATACAGGTGAATATCTCAGTGGTGTATTTAATGGAATGTTGACGAAATGGAACCTATCCCCAGATGATGTTCACTGTGTCATGAGAGATGCTGGTGTCAATATAAAGAAAATCGTTTCTTTCTTGAGTGAAAACACAAACTCCGTCAGCCACCAACATTAGAAATGTTGTGACATCTCAAACAACAGTCAACAAAGTTCTCTCAAAATATAGGTCAATTGAGTCACACTTTAATCATTCGACTAAGGCTCAGTAAGAACTAAAGAAAATACAGGCCAGAATTAAAGTTCGCTAACTTTCAGCAATACATGACGTTACTCTCCAAATTATGCTAAGGTTGCAAGAACTTAATGAATCTCTCTGCCAGTACGGTAGCTCTGATGATAAAATAAATGTCTTCTCATCCCATGACAATTCTATTCTAACCAATTGTATCATTGTACTCCAATCAGTTGAAGATATCATTATGATAACACTGCACAACAAATTTTAATTTTTTTCTGTCCTTTACATGAAAATATGTGATTCTGTATAAACAAAAGGTGCTTGTTACATTTATGAAAACCAAAAAGCTCCATCACGTACCGCTTTTTTTTGTAGACACACTCCTCATATTTATACATATTGGTTACATTTGAAATTGTAACAGTGGGTCTGATTATTATAGCAAGCACACACCAAAATTATTTTTTTTCAACAGTTGGTGTGTCCCTGATAAAAGACTAGCAATATTCAGCAAGCACACTTTCATTCCATCGCCAACTGAAAAGCTTTTCAAACATAGAGATGTCCTGGTGAAACCTTTCATCATGCTCATCACTAATTGCGCCAAGGTTGGGGAGAAAGAAGTCCAGATGTGATCCATAATGTGTAGTTTTAAAGACATATTGCAACCTGATATCACGGAAGCAATCCATCATGTGCGTATACAAGATATTCATAGTTTTCAGCTTTTTCATTTCCAAGGAAACCTGAACACACTGATTTGAATGCTAGCCAGGCCTTTTTGTCCTTCTGACAGTTTTCTTTCGAACTCTCCATCTCGGAAGAACTGCTTAATTTTGGGGCCAATAAAAACCCCCTCTTTTATTTTTACCTCACTTAAATGTGTGAATTTGTTCCTAAGATGCAAGAATGCCACACCTTCTTTGTTAAGAGCTTTTACAAATATTTTCATCAAACCAAGTTTAATGTGCAAAGGTGGAAGAAAGACAAACTGCGGATTCACAAGTGGATCATGTGATATTGTTTTGGTCCCAGGATTGAAATCATGGTCCTTTGAAGGCACTTTTTTTCCGAATGTATGATTTTTTTCTGTCGCCGCTATCATTCGCAGAGGAAGAACAGAATTTGTTTTCCCTGTTGCATGCCCTGTTAATTAGTCCAATGACCTTCCGTCCCCACTAATGTGCCATTAAAATGTTGTGTACGTCACTCGGTTAATGTATAGAATCTCATAACTTCGTACGTTCCTTTGTCTTTTGTAGAAATATACTACAGAACGGACGGAAAACCTTGCCTACATGGAGTAGCACTGCCTTGAGACTACGTTTGGAGGAATCAATAAACAGGCGCCACTCTGCTGGTTTATGCTCATGTCCCAATGCATGTCCCAATAGGCCATTCACATCATAACAATATACAATGCCATCTTTTTGCCCAAAATAGTTGCAAAACTGTCTCTGTCTGCCTCTAAGTGAACTAATGTTTATACCTTTCTCTAATAGATTCCAGCCCTGAAGACTAGAAGCCAGCAATTCTGAGTCTATTTGTGAGAGTTTTAGATCTCGTACAAGATCGTTCAGCTTCCTACCTGTGGTGATTTCATGATGTGAACATGTTATAGATGTTGATGGTTCAGTCAGGATCCGATAGCTTGTGTCATGATCGGAGAGTTCATCCTCTGAGTCAAAGTAAATTCATCAGGAGTTGTAGGTACGGGAAGTTCATCTGAATGAGGAACGACGCATTGCGGTGTGTAGGTTTGGATACTGGATACAATGTTTGGATTTTGAAGGGAACCCTGCACATTTGTCAAACAGAAGTAACAATCCATTACGTGATTTGTGGGTTCTCGCCAAATCATAGGTACAGCAAATTTCATGTGGCTACGTTTTCCTTTTAACCAGTTTCTCAGATTCCTGGAACATGAATTGCAGCATACATGTGGAGCCAAGGACTTATTCTGGTCCCCAACTTTACATCCAAAGTACAATTCATAAGCCTTTCTAATTAATAGTGAAAAGCTACATTGTCGCGTCTTAAATGTAAGTTCTCAACACAGCAAAATAGGTTAGGGCTATTTTTACACTGATATGGCATTATAAAGAACTTGCACAGCATATTACATACTTCT
>JABUQX010075836.1:22500-32457 GCA_015478945.1 Trachelipus rathkii
GTAAAAAATTTAAATAAAGGTGATGTTTGAGCTACCGCGTTGGTGTATTTTAGAACACTGAATTAACGCAGCAGTAAGTAATTTTTTGACACGAACTATATATATTATTATATATAATATATATATATATTATGTGATGAAATACCCTTGACATCCGCATCCCCGGAGCATCCGCACATTATTAAAAATCCGCCACATCCGCATCCGAATCCGCGCTTTGCCCTGCGGATGTTAGCGGCGGATGTTGTATTGTCGCAGAAGTTAAAAGTGTTTCGTGCATAATGAAAATATTAAAGAATGAATCAAGAAAAAGAAAATGAAAATGTAAATGAGTTGAAGGCAAATTCAAAAAAACGGCTTGAATATTCCATTTCTTAATGTTATCAAAGACATTCCAACTGGCTGTGAAATAGTACACTTCATATGATGGAAGAAGTATTGCTCAAAGAACTTCTTGTTTCGTACGCCAGTTCGTATTCCAAAGTCTAACAATCTTATTAATTTGGAAAATGACATCATTATCACACTGCATTAAGCTCATTGCATACCATTTGAGATTAACTACCAAAAAAAATATCAGACTCCTCCTACAGACCTTCTGTTCTCCAGATGTAATACCAATTTATCTCAGACGCTTAAGGGAAACATTTCTTGACCATCTTGAATGAAAATGATGGACGTTTAAAAAGAATGAAAGATGCTATTTAAAACTAGACTAGAAAAACGCTTTGGTTTCTGTTGTAAAATTAATGACCTTCATTCTATTGCAACTTACTTAGATTCCCGTTTAAACAGCAAGTTTTTTGTAACGAATTTAGAGCAACTTTAAAATCGTAACTCTTGTGTTGCAATTTGAAAAACTTCAATCACGAAAACAGACTCTATTAAATTCGACCACCCATTAAAAGGAAAAAAACAAAAATCTACAGAACCCAACATCTTCTACAAGTAAATCAATAAACAAGATTCACTGAGAATATCTACAGTCCAGTTAGTGATAAAAGAAACACACGCAAATTTACCAAAAGATATAGTTGCAAATGAATTGAAAACTATCACCAAGAAAAAAATGATTAGATTCAAATGATGATCTAATCAGTTAGGTGAAAGTTAATCAAAATGTTTATCCACGCTGAGTAAATTTGCCAAGAAACTTCCAAGCCCGTAACAGTCTCCTCATTAATTAGCCACCCTTTAAAAGGAAAAATGAATAACTATACAGAAACCAACATGTTCTACAAGTAAATCAATAACAGATTCACTGGAAGAATTTCTACATTCCAGTAGCGATGAAAGAAACACACTCCTTATCAAAAAGATGCAGTGCAAATGATTGAAAACTATTCACCAAGAAAAAAAGACTTAGATACAATCAAATGACGATCCTATCAGTTGGTGTGGAGTGTTAATTAAGCAAAATGCAAAATGTTTAACCCCACGCTTAAGTAAACTTGCAAGAAATACCTGGCCCTGTCCTCCCAAATCTACGTGTTCCAAGTGAGAGAGTATTTTAGCAATGCTGGGCTAATATATTATAAAAAGAGAAACAGACTCTCAGCAGAAAAAGGCAGAAAATTGACTGTCTCTCAAGCCACAACCTTTCCCATATTTGAATTTCACTACTAGTGCAAAAAGTATATAAATCCATGTAAAAATCTCTTTCATTTAAGGTCGGAGGTTAGGGAAAAAGGTTGATGGGGTCCATTTTGAGTTGGGTCCCCGTCCCGCACCTGGTAACAATTATATTAATAATATTGTGGATAAAACTCCGATATATATATTATATATATATATATAATATAATATAATATATATATATTATATATATATATATATATATACTAATATTATATATCATATATATTAAACATCCGCATCCGCAATCCGCATCGCGGATGTTAAAATCAAACATCCGCAATCCTGCATCCGCATCCGCGGAGATTGCGAAAAATTATGACATCTGCGCATCACTAATATATATATACTATATATAAATATATATATATATATATACTATATATTATATATATATACTACTATATATATAATATATATATAATATATATATATATATATATCATACTATATACAGTGGCGTAATTATGGGGGATATGGGTGTCAGATCACCCCCCAGAGCTTCTTGCATTAATATCTTTTAATTATTATAATTATTATTATATTATTATTATGATTATTATATTATTATTATTATTATTATTATTCATTATATTATTTATTATTATTATTATTTATTATTTATTTATTACTTATTTATTATTTATTTTATTCATTAAATATATCATTATTATTAATGAAAGTAAATCGTTTTTGAAAATCAAGCTTCCTGAAGTGTACGAGAAATTCATATTTTGTGCAATCAGCTTTTTTGAAGACTCGAAAAGTCACTCTCATTTAATAAGTATTAGTCATCTATCGTTTATGCTGAAGTAATGGTGTAAAAATTGTTTGCTGTGCTATCCTGTAATAGTAAAAATATATTTGAAATTTAATTAAGTGCCGTTAACTGCTATTAATTAAAAGTGGTAATTAAATAATTACTGTATGTGTAATTGTGCTGCTTGATAAAATAAAACTTGCAATTTAAAAATTAAATAGGCCTAAATACACTTCACGATTTTTCGTTTGAAACCTAATTTTTGAAAGGGCAATATTATTCATTTAGTGTTTGCTTTTCATAGTCTTGAAGGATTATTCATTTTATTAATTATATTATTATTATTTATTATTATTATTATTATCATTATTATTATTTTATTATTATTATTATGATTATTATTATCTGCGAATATTCATTTTTCTATGGTGTTCCCGTGTTAATAGTTATTAATATAGTCGAACCAGTATTTAAAAATGGCTGAAAAAAGGGTTAAACAGCAGCTTTCAATTTCAAATATTTTTAATAAAAAAGCAAAAAACGAGGACTAATGAAATTTCTAGTGCTTCTTATAACACTACAGAACCTTTTAATACTTTAGCACCCGAAGCTTCCACATCTGTGGAGCACGAATCCAGACTTATTGATATAAGCTTGTACATAAACCAGAACCGCTCCACAAACAGATCTTCTTGGCGAAAATACGGAAATTTTAGACAACGTATTGGGAAACCAACTGAAGCATTTTACTATTCCCGCGTACAGAAACACACACAAAAAGTACCACTCTAAGAAAATGAAGAAAAATGAGGAAACCTACAACTTCTGCTGTGTGGTTCAGTATCATTGGCTGAAACGCTTTCCTTGGTTAGAATATTCAGCTATAAATAATTTGGACTTAAAAAATATTGTGTATTATTTTCTAAAGGAAGGGCTGGTGTCAATTCACAGGACCTTGTTCGTTTCGTTAAGAAAGGTTTTCTCCATTGAGGAAAAAGCGGCAATTGACAAAAATTTACCCAGCCATGCTTCGTTTAAAATACCACATAGATTGTGTTGCTTGATGCTGAGAGTTTTGAGCAAGCATGGGAAAGGCCTGAACTGTCTTGGGTTTCCCCCCCCCCAATTTTCCCAAAAAAAACCAAAAAAAAAAGGGAAAAAATAATTAAGAAAAAAAAAAGGGGACCACAAGGCCCCCCAAAAACCAAAAGTTTTAATTGCGGAAAAGAAAAACAGAAAAACAGACTCGTTCCAATATTGAAACAGTGTTACATATATGTGGTCGGCAAGAATTGGCTCTTCGTGGACATCGAGATTTTGGTAAAATATCTATGTCAGAAGAACAAAAGAATAATGAAGGAAACTTTCGGGCAATTCTACGGTATAGAGCAAAAGGTTGATCGCCAGTCTGCCAGGGACTTTCTTTAGAGGTGTTAGAGAGGTTATACAAATCTTAGATCCACAAATTCAAAATACTCCATAATGAGAAGCCATGCCAATGCTATATTTTGTTTGAGGCAACGTATGTTGACAGCTGTTGAACGTATCTAAAACTGTCTCTGCAGCTTCTTCGTAGATGAAACTTCGCGATATCTCCGCCTTGAGCAAGGTTCCATTTGTGCTAGATATGTAATAGCTTGATACACTTGTTACTGTTGTATCAAAAGTTTCTTCTAAATTTTTTTCCTCACAGTGATCTTAAAACAGGAACAGGGACCTGGCTGACTCTAATTTTAAAGAAAAGTTTCTGGATTATGTTTGGCATGACTATAGCGTACTTTCGGGTGTTAAGGATATGATGGAGCGCAGAGATGTCAGGTGCCCTTCACGGAATACAAGCACCCATGTTTTAGGATTCACTCCACTATGCAGATTTAACATCAATGCGGCCGCTCATTCACTGAAATTTAGTTGTGTCCAAGTCTTGTGAAGTCGTAGGAGTTCGATGTTGCATTGGAGTCATTGCAAAAAAGCACATGATTTTTTTAGTTCACCAAAAAGAAAAGACATTCTGCGTAAAGAAATCGAACATTCAGAATTCTTAACGAAAGTTAAAACATTGAAAAGACACTGTGCCACACGCTGGATTGAAAGATACCATTCTGTGAGTGATTTCTTTGAACTTTTAATGCCTGCTATATAGACTCTCTTAGATCGTAAATTGAAAACTGGAGAGGCAACAGATGCTTCTCGAAGAGCAGCACTTCTAAAAAGATGTATATATTAAATACCACAGTTTTTGCTTCCTTACTTGTCCTTTAGTGAAGGTTCGGAGTTGGGACTACAACCACTTAGTAAACACTTACAAAAAATAAGCACCGATCTTAAATCTTTTTAAATATGGCTACTGCTAACACAGAGAAGAACTACAAGATCTGGCAATGATGCTAAACAAATCACATTTCGGCAAAGGGGATTTTTTTCTGTTCAGAGAGGCTAACCACTCTTATGCGAAAAACTTGGCAGTTGCATAATGAGATATTCCAAGAAATAACAAGCAAGCAAAAATATCGTTCAAAATCATCCATTCTTAAACCTGAAGATTACTATCGATGTTCACCTATTTATATTCCGTTCAATTGAACTTTTTATATCCTGAATTGGACATAGATTCTCTACGAAACACTAGATATATTTAAAGGATCAAAGTTACATGATTTTCCATCATCAATTTCCCTTCCAATGTTCCAGTGAGGAAGCGAAAGCAGGATTGAGAAGCTCGTCTAGAAACGTATGCTACAGACCTCGACCAACCTCCTTCGGATGTAATAGCCCAGAGATTCAAATTTATATAGAAAAATGCACAAAATACCAAAAATCTGACCATTAAGACGGGCAATGGATGGCTCTAACTACCTGCAAATAAGTCATGTTCCCCAACATATTCAAGGTTGCTGCCAAACCTCGCAACTATACCATATATAAACTAGCAACACCGAGAGACCTTTTCCACCCTAAGAGAATAAAACTTTACATTGAGAGAATAAACAACATACAAAAACCAGGCTGGAATGTCTCTGCACTGCTATCGCATTTCACAGAGCAAATTCAAGCTGAACGAAATGGAAATAATTGACGATTGAGAGCGAAAAAAAAAAAACGAAAACTCAATTTCGTTCTGTAAGTAATGGACAATCTGTAATAGTTTTGTCGACTTTTGTTACAGTACAGGTAAGTTATAGTACTATATATATATATATTATAATATATATATATATATATATATATATATATATATAATATAATATATATATATATATATATATAGTATATATTATATATATATATTAATATATATATATATATACTATATATTATATATATATATATATATATATATAATATATATATATTCAAATAAGATTAGCTTTGCCAAGATCCCCCCCCAGGAAAAAATCGTAGTTAGCCACTGTTTATATATATATACTATATATAGTATATACTATATAATATATATATATATATACTATATATATATATAATATATAATAAAAATGTATATATAATATACTATACTATATACTATATATATATATATATATATATATAATATATATACTTATTATTATATATATATTAATATATATATATATACTATATATATATAACTATATACTATATACTATATGATATATATATATAAATAGTAATATATATATATATATATATATATAATATATATATATATATACTATAATATAATATATATATATATATTATATATTATATATATATATATATATTATACATATAAATATATATATATATATATACATACTGGCATATTTTAAATTTAAAGCAAATTTAAAATAACCTTATTTCTAGAAAAAAAGATATATTTATATTCTCCTGGATCGGTTTTTGTGTGCAAACACAGTCTTTAAAAGTTCACAGTCGATTCTTAAATGGATCTTTGTCAAAAAGTTCTGTCATCATTAAGTAATGGTTAACAGCAAAGTTATATATTATATTTTAAGAAAGTGCTTTGTGTTGGAATCTATCTGCTTTAGTGAAGGAAACTGATCTTGGAAAGTTTCGAATGTCCCGTGAAATCTGGCGTCAAAGTAAGTTGAATTGCGATATATTTAAATTATAACTTGTGATATAGTAAATCTTCTATGATAGTAAAAGTTCGATACTTTAAAAGTTTAAAGAACTCTTAAATATCAGTGAACAATCATCTGGTATTTTTCATCAGAATTTGTGTAAAGTTAGCATCGACAATATAGAGTTGGATTTAAATATTAAAGCATGTCAATTTAGATTAAGGAAATAATGTAGGTTTCGATAACGCATTTGAGAGCAATAAAAAAGGTTTAAAGTTGAAATTTAATACGGAGAATCTTTATAGGAAATATAAGTTAGGTTGCGTTAAGTTCAGAAAGTGAAATATTTAGGTGTGAGTAAAGTTGAGTAGGCACAATATTTGTATTATGGATATAAGTTAGGTTGCGTTAAGTTCAGAAAGTGAAATATTTAGGTGTGAGTAAAGTTAATTTGAGTAGGTACAGTATTTGTATTATGAATATAGGTTAGGTTGCGTTAACGCAATCTGCTAGTAGAATATGGTGTCTTTATAAACATAATATTAGTTGTAAAATAGGTTGATATGATTTTTGGAGTATTTTGGGTAAAGTAAACTGATATAATATTTGGGTCAGTTGAGTTTGGTTATGTACGTAAACATTTTAGACATTAAAAGGTAACTTTGTTGGATTCTTTAATGAAAATATAGTTTTGAGAGTTTCGAGTTCTTATTTTCTATATAATATCCATTATCCATTATATACTATAATTATTATTGATCGTTATCATGTTTCTATTACTTAAAGTATTTCTATTTTATGATTATTTTTTTTTTATTTTTTGGTTTTTTATTGATGGTTATTACTATTTTTAGGTTATGTAAGCAAACATTTTAGACGATAAAAGTAACTTGGTTGGATTCTTAATGAAAATATAGTTTTGAAGGTTTCGCGACGTGCGTTAGAATTGATTGCGGTGATAGAATTAGAAAGTAGTTCTGTACTAACATATTTGGTACTTACTTACGGCAGTCGTGGGTGATATCACATATTATCGAAGTAATATTATTTGGCGGAGCAATGAATGAAGCATTTAAATGGTTGCTTAAAATAGCGTATACGAAGGTTGGGAAAACGTAGATAAGACAGCAGGTGGTTATAGTATTATTATTATTATTATTATTATTATTATTATTATTTATTTATTATTTTATTATTATATTATTATTATTATTATTTATTATTATATTATTATTATTATCTATTATATATATTTCATAAACTTCATCTATATATTTTATTAGCCATACTCCGATGTTTTTTCAACACAAAAAAGTGGAATATAGTAAGACTGGTGTATGTACGATATGTGATGATATATAGGTCTGTAAGCAAGCGGTTACGCATTCTATATTTATTATTATTATTACATTATTATATTATTATTTCATTCATTATATATTATATTATTATTCTTATTATTCATTATATTATTTATTCATTTATTATTATTCCTTTATTATTATTATTATTATTATTGTACGTTATTGGTTTCGTCATTATCATTATTTATATATTATTACATATTGTTTTTTCATATAAATAAATAGGTAATTTTTATTTGTTTAAGGACCGGTTGGAGACCTGGTGCAAACCTGTTGGAGAACCTGTTGTGGATCCGGTGCAAAGCTGGTGTGTGGATCCAGTATGTTATTGGTGTGTAGAACGCGAGTAGTAGCGGCATCCAAGAGGTCATTGGTGGAGCTTCGGCAGTGTGAGCACAAAAGAAGTAGGTGGAGGGTGCCGATATAGCACTCCTTATAATAAAGAAGAATTGGATGGTGCCGATATAGCACTCCCTATAATAAAGAAGACTATGGAGGGTCCGATAAGCCACTCCCCTATATAAAGCAAGACTTGGAGGGTGCCAGGTTAGCACTCCCTATACACATCAGAAGAATGGAGGGTGCCGGATATAGCCACTCCCTATAAAAAGAAGTGTCTGTAGCGTGCCCTATGTAGCACTCACTACCATCCTGGAACTCGCTAGTTTGGAAGTGAGGTAGTGAAACACAGCGTCTGAAACACCTTTTCGTCAGTGGTCCACGGAGTTGGGAACCAACAGGATCCGTCACTTAATTAAACGTTACGATGGAAAATCAGCGTGTTCCTAATATTGAGTCACTTAGTAATTTATTGAAACTATCTCTATTTGCTGTAATGAAACATTTCTTTGTGAACATTCATTAAGGAAGTAATGTCTGTTGTTGCCAATTTCGTAGCTGTCATTGTATATAAATTTAGTGAATCCGTATATAGGCTGTATTGAAAATTTGTTGTATATATTAATATTTGGCGATATATACTATATATAGATAGCTTTAGCTAGAAAGTTAGCGAAGTAGTGTGTATATATATAATATATTAGCCGTATGTCGATATTATTTAATAAATTATATTAATGAAATATTTATTGAGTGTATTTTTCTCTTGACCTTCCCCACTAGAGACGTGAACCCTTGCCTTGGCTCAGTATACCCTCCGTCAGCACGTATTGGTGGAGCCGGCAACATATTTTGGTAGCTCGTTCGGCGTCTTCAAGTGGTGGGTTCGGCGTACCAGGTATAGTGAGAGAGCATAGGTGTGGAATCTACAAAAACTGTAAGTAGAGAAAAAAGAAAATTTTTTCGTTGAGTTGCCAAAAAAATTTTTTGTTGGCGAATTTTTTTTTTTTCTCTTTCATCTCTCGTAAAAAGTAATCAACAAAGACTTGATATCGTGAAGAATATATTAAGCTTGAACGTGCCTTTTTCAATATTCTTTTATGTAGCAACTGTTATATATATTTTGTTGTGCTCCTTATTTCGAAATTTTTGCGTGGAACTTGATATTTATTTGTTGTGGAGCTCATAGTTTTCGGAGCTCTTATATTTCAAAAAATTGTGTGGAGCTTATATTTTCCGGAGCTCTTACATTTCAAGATTGAGTGTGGAGCCATTATAATTTTGTGGAGCTCTCACATTTCGAAAAAAAAATTTTTTGCAGCTGTGCATTTTTCCGGAGCTCTTACATTTCAAGATTTTGGTGGGGCTCTTACATTCAAGATTTAGTGTGGAGCTATTATAATTTTGTGGAGCTCCCACATTTCGAAATTTTTTTTTGTGTGGAGCTGTGCATTTTTGCGGGGCTCTGGGACTTCAAGATTTTGGGGAGCTCTTGTAGGTGTGAAGCTACTATAGTTTTGAATATTGTCTGGAGCTTTTATATTGTCTGGAGCCCTTAAATTTTTTTTTGATTTTCGTTTGAAATTTAGTGAGGCTCCTAGAACTATTTATTTAAATCATTAATTTATTTTTTGAATTGAATTTTATTTAGTGGTATTGAGCTTTTGAAATTGAAGCTCTTTGATATTTAGTGTGAAATTTATTTATTTATTTATTTATTTTTACATTTGATTTTAAGGTACTTACATACACAGTGGTACCCAACTGATTATTTTTTGGATATTTTTCGTGCATTTGAAAATTCTTTTCTCTA
>JABUQX010075837.1:0-23790 GCA_015478945.1 Trachelipus rathkii
TTCGAACGGGGGACGGGGGGGATGATATAGAGGGGGGGCCGAAGGCCCCACCCCGGATCAAAAAATAAAATATATATAAAAATATCAAATATCAATTTATTATATATATATATATATATATATATATATATATATATATATATATATAAACATATATATAGCAGTTATAGTTATATATTCTATATATATATATATATATATATATATATATATATATATAAAAGATATATATATATATATATATATATATATATATAGAGTTGAAAGCATATATAGCAAGAATATATATATATATATATATATATATAGATATAAACATATATAGAGTATATATGGCAGGGTGATATAAAGAAGGCATAGCATATATATGAAAGAGAAAGCCCTCGAGCACAGCAGAGGGGCTTAGCAGGGGATGCGGGGGATGATATAAAGGGGAGCCCTTCGGCCCCCCCTCGGGTCAAAAAATAAAATATATATAAAAATATTAAATATCAATTTATTATTATTATTATATAAATGTAAAGAACAAACTATGTCATTTTAAAAGCTTCACAATTTTTACATTTAGTTCTAATTAAAAAAACTCGTCCGAATATGTTTAATTCGTAGAAAAAGTGAAAAGTAGCCGCGAAATACCTGGTGAAGGTAGGGTTAAACGACAAAATTTCAAGAAATATTTGTTACGTTTTTTTGGTACTTTATTAAATTTTATCCAGTTTAATATTTATTTTTTAAGTTAAGTCACTTCACATTATCTTAAGTATATAGTTGCGTTTCCAGAAGCCCGACTGCAGCCCAGGCGGGCATACAGGCGCATATGAATCGTTTCCAGAGCCCATTTGCGCACTTTTACGTCACGTAAAAGTCACAGTCAGGCGCCCGTTGTTAAACCCTCGATTTCAGGAATTAATAAACGGGCGGGTTGCGGAAGTTTACCTTTGTTTACAAACAAATTTCTTTACAAAAAAATAACGAAATGGCTTGCCAAAAGTTTTTTAATATTTTAGTTAACTTTTATATTAAGGATACTAAATATATCGTATCATTTCATAAAATAGATACATATAAGTATTACATTTGATCGGGTGCATGGGCTCCTGAGATCTATGAACGTTAGGAAGGCGGGTGGCCCGGATGGCATTCCTCCCCGAGTTTTGAGGGAGTGTGCTTCCGAGCTGGCCCCTCCCCTCGTTCAACTATATTCTCTATGTCTCAATACTAACACTTTCCCTCAGTGTTGGAAGCACGCACATGTCCAACCTATTCCGAAAAAAGGAAGCCGCTCTGATCCTTCTAACTATCGCCCTATAGCTCTCACCTGTATTCTATCTAAGATCTTTGAAACCCTACTTAACTCTCACTTCTTAGACCATCTGGAATCTCATTCTCTTCTTTCGGATCGCCAGTAAGGCTTTCGGCGTTCGAGGTCTACTGGTGATGTACTTTCCTATTTAACCGATTTATGGTTTTCCGCCCTTAGGAACTACGGGAAGACTTGCGTGGTGGCGCTTGACATATCCAAAGCATTTGACCGGGTATGGCACGCGTCACTGCTCTCCAAGCCTCTCTCCTTCTCTTTGCTTACTTATGTCTAGTTTTTTGAAGTTTCAATATCGGCTGTGGTTTTGATGGAGCGACTACTTTTCTGTTAATAATGGTGTCTCCTCAAGGTTCTGTCTTATCTCCTACTTATTCTTACTTTTCATTAAATGATCTTCTCACCCGCACATCTAATCTATCCACTTATATGCCGATGACTGACCCTTCATTCTTCAACTCATTTCAATTCTGCTCCCTTTACTTCTAGAATTGCCTCTCGTCTTAATCTTTCCGATTTTATTCTCTCTTCTTGATAGAATTTCCGATTGGGGTCGTCTCAACCTTGTGAAATTCAATTTTTAAAACTCAACTTCTACAAATTTCCCTAAAACACCTCTAACTTTCCTATCTCTTCGACGGTTCTCTCGTCTCCTGTTGACAATATAACATCCTTGGCCTTAACATAAACAAAAATGTCTTGGAAACCTCCCACACATCACAACGGTTGCTAGGGCGGCTTCAAAGTTGCTGGGAGTTCTGCTTAGACTAGAGATTTTTTTTCCTCTTCTCAGTTACTCCAGCTATACAAGGGTCTCATCCGCCCTTGCATGGAGTACTGTTCTCATATCTGGGGGGGCTCTGGTTTCACCCGGCTTTTTGACAGTCGAGTTAAAGCAAAAAGGCTTACCAACTGTTTTGTACTTTCCAGTTCACTGACCCTCTATCTTTTGCGGCGCGATATTGGTGCTTTTATCTTTTCTATAGGTACTAAAGCGGCAAGTACTCGAGGCAACTTAGCACTCACGTTTGCCATTACCTTTACGACGCCCTCGTAGCACAAGGGGTGCTGTGTCTGCGCACGAGTTTTGTGTTGATGTAGGTAACTCCAGGCTAGTTCGTTGCGGTGCTTCCTTCTTCCTTCCACATTTGGTTCTGTGGAATTCTCTTCCATCTCCTGTGTTTCCTGCTGAATTTAATCTCCTCACTTTTAAAGCCTGGTCTCTGTGCTCATCTGCGTAATTTACGCTAGTGAATTAAATTTTAGCGTGCAGCACCCTTTCTCCTGAATAGAGTTCTGCCCGTGAGTGGGGGTGAAAAAAAAAAAAAAAAAAAAAAAAAAATAAGAGTATTGTTTACAATTGTCAGCTGATCCGACGGGCGCGCTCGGCCGTTTCCAGGTACTCTCAAATTTCCTGTTCTCTGATTGGTTAATATAATTTTTTTCAATTCGTTTCCGAGTTGATTTTGCACACGGGCTGCACTCTGGCTTACAAACGTATTATATATATATATATATAATATATATATATATACATGCTGGTTATGTTGGTTATTGTTATATATATAGTATATGTTATATATATATTTTTAAATAGATACTTACCTATATATATATATATATATATATATATATATATATATATATCAGTGGCGTACCTTGAAGGTTATAATTGGGTAGGCAGCTATATATATATATATATAGAGAAAAGAAAGATATATATATATATATATATATATATATATATATATATATATATAAGATATATATATATATATATATATATATATATATATAAGAACACTATTGCCTTTGGATGTTATTTGGAAATTAAGAAATATAGGCCTTCCAGATTTTTTAAAATTAAGTTGTTCCTTAGATAAGCTTTTAAAGCTATTTTTCAATATAAAATCTACACTTACTTCCATTATGCACTATTTTAATTATATAAAGGTAAATATCACTTAAGTAATATAACCAAACACTTTACAAAATGCAAGGATTTCAAAGTAAAAACTGCTGTTGCCATGCTTTTGACACAAGAGAAACTTATATATATATATATATATATATATATATATATATATATATATATATATATATATATATATATATATAGAGAGAGAGATATAAAAAAAAAAAAAATATATATATATATATTTATTATATATATATAAAAATATAAATATATATATATATATATATATAAAATATATATATATATATATATATATATATATATATATATATATATATATATATATATATATATATATATATATATATATATATATATATATATATATATATATATATATATATATATATATATATATATATAGAGAGAGAGAGAGAGAGAGAGAGAGAGAGAGAGAGAGAGAGATTCAAAATTCTTTTTTTTCAAATTATTTCGTACGATTTCACTGGGTGAACGAAAGTTTCGTACCCGCGAAAATTTTCGTATTTTTTCGCTCGTACAGCAAGGTATGACGCTTGGCTTTTTCCTATATATTTTATATGAAATATGAAGATACTATGTACGCCCATAGCTTTGAAATTTACTCTTAAGAATAGAGTAGGAAGGAAAATTTCCAAATGAATTTAATTATTATAATTGTAATTACTAAAGTAGTTGATTTTCTTTAAATTTATTTTATAAATCAGTTTCTTTTTTCACTTTCAAATAAAATTGTAATAATTTATTTTACTTTACCAAGTAAATTATTTTATTAAAAAGACTCAAAAATATTGGGTAGGAGCTACCTACCCTGCCTACCCTATGTGTACGCCCCTGATATATATATATATATATATATATATATATATATATATATATATATATATATATTATATACGGTTATCTTTATATATAAGGTTGTATATATATATATAGATAAGTTATATAAGAAGGTATATAGAGCAGCATATATAGCAGCATATATAAGAAGTTGCTATATTTATTTATATACGAATTATATATATATATATATATATATATATATATATATATATATAGTAGTGATGGTGGGAGTTGAGCGGCAACCGATTTCGATAGGAAGGAATAGAGGTATCGCTTTCAAACTTGGTATATGTTCTATGTATGTGTTAAACTGATCCCACGCGAGTTTTAGTGACCGTAGGTCACCCCTAAGGGGGTGCTGCCCCATAGCGCCAAGGTCAAATGTCCTGAAAACCATGTTAGGCTTAACGTATCGGGCTAAAATTTGGTTGAGCATGATGACGTAATCTCGTCGGCGACGATTACGTACCCCTGCGTCCCCCCTTAAAAAATTAAATTGTTCGTAGAAGGATGAAATTTGGATACGAATCTGAGTCGAAAACGATTCCTGTAGGGAATCGTTTTTTACGCACTCTGGTTCAAGCTCCAGCTCCGGCTCAGCCTCTGAGTCCAATATATATCTATAGAGGTTAGAGTTATCGTATTGGGTTAAAATTTGGAGGAGGGTTAGATGGTGACGTAACCTCGTCGTAGCCGAGATTACGTACCCCTGGGGGTCCCGCGAAGGGGGGACCTCACCCCCTTAAAAAATCGAAGTGTTCGTAATTAGCTGAAATTTGGTGAGAGGATTCAGAGTTGAATTTCTAGAAATAGTTGGTAGCGGATTTGGAGGAGTTGGCTCCGGCACCGGTGCTGTAGCCGGTGCGGAGCCGTGTTAATAAACATTCGTATAGCAACAATATTGGTGTCCTTATAAGGGTTATCGAATCCGTAGATCTCGAATATGAAGGTTATAATACCGTATAAGGTGTCTAGGACCCCCATTGGGGGAGCCCCTGACTGCAAAAAAGCACAAGAGAGCAAAACAAAGGACGAAGGAAGAATGAAGAAGGATGAATGAAGAATAAGGAGGGAAAGAATGAAGAAGGAGTCTGATTCAGAGGAGTAGGAGTTGACAGCTGCACCGGTGCTGGCTCCGGTGCGGTGCCGAGTTATTAAATATTTGTGTAATGATACAATATTGGTGTCTTTATATATGTTATTAGGTCTGTAGATTTCGAAAATAATGGTTTCAGAACCATAAAAATAAAAAATAAATAAATAAATAGATAAAATTTCTTATTCTTTTTGTTTATAACTTACAAATTTACGTTTTTACATACCCTAAAGCAGTAAATCAGTAAATCAAACCACCATCCAGCCACCATCCCGCCACCCTCCTATCCATCCTTGATCTATTGATCTATTGATTCAAGTCATATTTTTTAGTAAAATTGTCACGTTTTACATACCCTAAATCAGTAAATCAGTAAATCAAACCACCATCCAGCCACCCTCCTGTCCATCCTTGAACTATTGATCTATTGATTCAAGTCACATTTCGAGTATCATTTTGGATAAACATAACATAAAATCAAGTCTTTATACAAAGATCAATCAATATAGCGCTGACGTACGTAAGCTTCACACACAAAGCTACTTACATCACCTAAACTGGCGAATTCACAAAGACAAAACCGACACGGCCTAAAACATGAATAAACTGGTTAACGTTAACAAAAGCCTCCATACTATCAACACTAATTTAATACACATAGCATACAAAGACGTACCCTATTCACACTTTGTCAAGCATGTCTCTAACATAACAATGTTAATTTTACATTAACATGGTAATATTTAAGAAAAATTTACCCAGCTATCATTAACAACTTAATCAATAAAGCGAACATACGAGGGAAGTAAAACAAGTTTTCATTTTTTTTTTATAACATATAATTTTAATTGAAAAGAGCGTTATATAAATGCATAAAAACATATAAATACCTAAAAACATACGCTTTATTTTAAACATATTAATTCATCTATTCATGCGACGGAGGATTCTGTATATTTTGAGCAAGTTCTATATATCTCTCCAGAGATTCAACACCCTTTGAAAGGATGTAAATATAAATGTCATTTGCAACACTAAACCATTTTTCAGGATATTTTGGTTCAACAGCATTCATTCTCTCGCTCCAGAGAGAAGTAAACGTGTCCATGCTGATAGTTATTAGTACATGCCTATATATCGCATTATATGGCAAACCACATGTTTCAGTGTAAACAGCATAGATTACATCGTGAGCTATATGTATTAAGTCCTCGAGTATAGCAACATCGTTAAGATGGGATGTTAATTCATTTTTTATTTTATTCAAAGCTGCAATATTTTCAGATGTTCGAACTGTGAAACCTATACAAGAACGCCAGAAGGTAGCCCCATCGATCGGTCTCCAGTAGATGCGCACATCAAGGCTTTTAATATTATCATGCGACCAGAAAGTAGCATATATTCTATTAGAACCGTTCTCACTCTCTCCCCAGTCAGATATTTCACTACGCCTCGCTGCATCGGATAACACACACTCATCCATTACCCAAGCTGCAGTGATGTCGATAATCTTGATGAATTCTTCAACAGATATGAATAAGGGTCTATTATTTGAACCTCTGGGTGGAATACAACCAATGGAACGGTCTCCATTCGGTTTACGAATAAATTTAAATGACACATCATTGGGTATAACGAAAGACCTCGTAAAGATATCAACAACAAGCGTAGAGATGCGAGGTGATGTCATCATACCAGCACAGCGAAAAATGTCTTACTGATGGAAATCGAGTGCGTAAGCAGTCTTCAAAGGTAATGAGATTCTTTCTTTCAACCAATCATAAGAGAGTAAACAAGGATATAGCGCACGAACGAACCATAACGGTTCAAAAGTCTATACAACATGCCATGTACAACTTTGTTTAAACATGAAATTCGTATCATATATTTGTATTTTCATATCTATGACTTACGAGCAATTCGTTTCACGTACGTATTTGTATTTCCTGTTTCATTAGAGTTTGATGAAGATAGTGTCAATTCATAGTGTAAGATGTTGGTATCTTTGATAGATTGGGCACTTTGTTAAGGGATTTTGTAGATAATAAGGTTTTACCTGTTGCTGATATGCGAGAAAAGTGGGAACATATCGAGTATTGTATGACCTGTTAGCTACTTTACCTTTGATAAGTAGGGAATTTTCAGGATGTTAGCTGATTATTCATACGCAAGGTATGTTAGGTTTGCGTTTGTACATTATATTCTTAGCTGCGGTTATGATATGTTAGCTTTAGTGATGCTAAAACTTTGTTGGTTAAGCATATATTCGTAGGTCAGTATATAAAGAACTTATTTTTATGTTATGTTTATCCAAAATGATACTCGAAATATGACTTGAATCAATAGTTCAATAGATCACAGGTGGGTGAATGGGTAGGGGAACTGTCAGGGATGGTGGATTTGATTTACTGGATTTACTGATTTTACTGATTTACTGCTTTAAAATCAGTAAACTATTACGCTTTACTGTGATATTTTATTCAAAGAACTTATTTTTATGTTATGTCAGGATAAAATTTTGTTACTTTTTTGTCATGTTTGGATAAAACTTTGTTATGTTTGCAATTATTCGCTGGGGATTATGATATTTAAGACACGAGGTATGATGAAATTTTTATTCTTTGTTAATATTATGGACTAAAGCTTGATGTAAAAAATTTTGTTACGTTAGCATTATATTCTTTGTCAGTATGATGATTACACAGGTTTATGATAAAATGTTTGTTAAATATTACGATGTTAAAGTAAAATTTAACATTGATATGTTAGAGATATGCTTGAAAAAAGTGTGAATAGGTTACGTTTTGTACGAAGTGCTATGTACTTTACTGCTGTTAAGTGCTGAAGGTTGTTAATGTTAGTAGTTTATTCATACGTATGGTGTGTTAGGTTGTCGTGTACATTATATTCTTAAGTTCAGGTTATGTATGTTAGCTTTATTAAATGTAAAAACGTTGTTATCGTTAGCATATATTCAATGGTTAGTATATAAAGAACTTATTTATGTACTATGTTGATAAAACTTTGTTATGTTTACGGTTATTCGTTGTCTGTATGATAATTAGACCTGGGTGTTATGATAAATCTTGTTAAATATTAGCAGTGTCAAGTGTAAATTAACGTTAATATATGTTAGAGATATGCTTTGGAAAAAGTATGAATAGTTTACGTTTTTTATGCAATGTTAGTTACTTTAACGAAGGTGTTAAGTGGAAGCATTGTTTATGTATCAGTTTATTCGTGCCTTAAAATGTGTTAGATTTGGTCGTTGTCATTATTTTCTTAGTTCATATGATTCTATGTTAGCTTTTATTATGTGAAAACCTTGTTATGTTAGCAATTTACGTATGGTTATGTATATAAAGAAACTCAGTTTGTGCTATATTTTATCCGATTATACTCAAAATGCGGTTAACAATACAATTTATATGATATTTTTATTCATAGAACTTATTTTTTTATGTTATGTTTTAGATAAAGACTTTGTTATGTTTACAGTTATTCGTATGTCTGTAAATGATAATTAGACAAGGTTATGATAAATTTTTTGTTAAATATACCTGTGTCAATGTAAAATTAACGTTAATATTGTGTAGAGATTATGCTTGGAAAAAAGTATGAATAGGTTACGTTTTGTATGCAATGCTAGTTACTTTACTGGTGTTAAGGGTGAAACTTTGTTAATGTTAACTGTTTATTAGTGGGTAAGTTGTGTTAAGTTTGTCGTTGTACATTTATTTTCTTAATTCATATGATGCTACGTTAGCTTTATTAATGCGAAAACATTGTTATGTTAGCATATATTCGCTGGTTAGTATATAAAGAACTCATTTTTGTGACTTATGTTAATGTTAACAGTTTATTCATGCGTAAGTCGTGTTAGGTTTGTCGCTGTACACTATTTTCTTAGCTCGGGTTATGCTATGTTAGCTTTATTGATGTGGAAACTTTATTACGTTAACGTATATTCATTGATTAGTATGATAATTAGCCAATGTTATGATATCTTTTTGTTAAAATATTACCATGTTAATGTAAAATTAACATTGTTATGTTAGAGGTATGCTTGAGAAAGTATGAAAAAGGTTACGAATTTGTATGTTATGTTAGTTACTTTACAGTTGTTAAGTGTGAAACTTTGTTAACAAAACAAGAATCAATGGTATTGCGTAATGTTTCGAAAACGAACCAGACAAGAATCATAGGTATTGTACAATGTTTCGAAAAGTGGGAGGAGTTTGATCAGATTCTCGAAATGTATCTGATAACTCTAATGAAACAGGAAATACAAATACATACGTGAAACGAATTGCTCGTAAGTCATAGATATGAAAATACAAATATATGATACGAATTTCATGTTTAACAAAGTTGTACATGGCATGTTGTATAGACTTTTTGACCTGTTTATGGTCCGTCGTTGCGCTATATCCTTGTTTCTCTCTTATGATGGTTGAAGAAAGAATCTCATTACCTTTGAAGACTGCTTACGCACTCGATTTCCATCAGTAAGACATTTTTCGCTGTGCTGGTATGATGACATCACCTCGCATCTCTACGCTTGTTGTTGATATCTTTACGAGGTCTTTCGTTTATAACCAACGAAGTGTCATTTATATTTATTCGTAAAACCGAATGGGGAGACCGTTCCCATTGGGTTTTTCACCCATAGGTTCAAAAAATTAGACCCTATTCATATCTGGTTAAAGAATTCAATCAAGATTATCAGACATCGCTGCAGCTTGGGTAATGGATGAGTGTGTGTTATCCGATGCAGCGAGGCGTAGTGAAATATCTGACTGGGGAGAGAGTGAGAACGGTTCTAATAGAATATATGCTACTTTCTGGTCGCATGATAATATTAAAAGCCTTGATGTACGCAACTGTTCTACTGGAGACCGATCGATGGGGCTACTTTCTGGCGTTCTTGTATAGTTCAAACGTTCGGACATTCTGAAAATATTGCAGCTGGAATAACAAATAAAAATATCAATTAACATCCCCAATCTTAGACGATGTGCTTATAACTCGAGACTTAGTACATATAGCTCAGTATGTAAATCTATGACTGCTTACACTGAAAACATGTGGTTTGCCATATAATGCGATATATAGGGCATGTACTAATAACTATCAGCATGGACACGTTTACTTCTTCTCTGGAGCGATGAGAATGAATGCTGTTGACCAAAATATCCTGAAAAAATTGTTTAAAGAGTTGTTTGCAATGACATTTATATGATACATCATTTTCAAAGGTGTTGAAATTAGTCTGGACATATGCTATAGGACATGCTCAAATATACAGAATCGTCGCTCGCATGAATAGATGAATTTAATATGTTTAAAATAAAGCGTATGTTTTATGTATTTATTATGTTTTATGCATTTAAATATAACGCTCTTTTCATTAAAATTATATGTTATAAAAAACAAAATGAAAACTTGTTTTATTCCTCGTATGTTCGCTTTATTGATTAAGTTGTTAATGATAGCTGGGTATTTTTGTTAAATATTACATGTTAATGTAAAATTAACAGTTGTTATATAGAGACAGCTTGACAAGGTTGTGAATATGTACGTCTTTGTATGCTATTGTTAGTTACTTTACTGTATGTTAAGTGTGGAACTTTGTTAACGTTAACAGTTTATTTCATGTTTAAGGGTTGTCCGGTTGTCTTTGTGGTTATATTCATATTTAGACGATCCTAAGTAAGCTTTATGTAATGTGAAAACTTTGTTAACTCAACAATATTGATAATCTTGTATAAGAAACTTGATTTTATGTTATGTTTAATTCCAAAATGATAACTCGAAATGTGACTATGCAATCCGAATAAGACAATAGTTTCAAGGAGGACAGAGGGTGGCTGGGATGGGTGGTTTTGATTTACTGATTACCTGAATTTAAGGGTATGAAACGTGACAATTTTAGTAAAAATTTAACTTGAATCAATAGATCAATAGATCAAGGATGGATAGGAGGGTGGCGGGATGGGGGCTGGATGGGGGGTTATTTTACTGATTACTGCTTTAGGGTATGTAAAAACGTAAATTTGTAAGTTATAAACAAAAAGAATAAGAAATTTTATCTATTTATTTATTTATTTTTTATTTTTATGGTTCTGAAACCATTATTTTCGAAATCTACAGACCTAATAACATATATAAAGACACCAATATTGTATCATTACACAAATATTTAATAACTCGGCTCCGCACCGGAGCCAGCACCGGTGCAGCTGTCAACTCCTACTCCTCTGAGTCAGACTCCTTCTTCATTCTTTCCCTCCTTATTCTTCATTTATCCTTCTTCATTCCTCCTTCGTCCTTTGTTTTGCACTCTTGTGCTTTTTTTCAGTCAGGGGCCCCCTCAATGGGGGTCCTAGACACCTTATACGGTATTATAACCTTCATATTCGAGATCTACGGATTCGATAACCCTTATAAGGACACCAATATTGTTGTTATACGAATGTTTATTAACACGGCTCCGCACCGGCTCCAGCACCGGTGCCGGAGCCAACTCCTCCAAATCCGCTACCAACTATTTCTAGAAATTCAACTCTGAATCCTCTCACCAAATTTCAGCCAATTACGAACACTTCGATTTTTTAAGGGGGTGGGGTCCCCCCTTCGCGGGACCCCCAGGGGTAAGTAATCTCGGCTACGACGAGGTTATGTCACCATCTAACCCTCCTCCAAATTTTAACCCAATACGATAACTCTAACCTCTATAGATATATATTGGACTCAGAGGCTGAGCCGGAGCCGGAGCTTGAACCAGAGTGCGTAAAAAACGATTCCTTACAGGAATCGTTTTCGATTCAGATTCGATTCATTTCGGGAATCGAATCTTCGTATCCAAATTTCATCCTTCTACGAATAATTTAGATTTTTAAGGGGGGACGCAGGGGTACGTAATCTCGTCGCCGACGAGATTACGTCATCATATAGCTCACATCCAAATTTTAGCCCGATTCGTTAAGCCTAACATGGTTTTCAGGGCGAATTTGACCTTAGCGTTAAGGGGGCAGCACCCCCTTAGGGGTGACCTACGGTCACCAAAACTCGCGTGGGATCAGTTTAACACATACATAGAACATATACCAAGTTTGAAAGCGATACCTCTATTCCTTCCTATCGAAATCTAGGGTCGC
The DNA here is from genome assembly GCA_015478945.1 of Trachelipus rathkii. Classification (NCBI taxonomy): domain Eukaryota; kingdom Metazoa; phylum Arthropoda; class Malacostraca; order Isopoda; family Trachelipodidae; genus Trachelipus; species Trachelipus rathkii. The sequence goes on from JABUQX010075837.1 coordinate 12,375, forward strand.
TCAACTCCCCCCCTCACTAATATATATATATATATATATATATATATATATATATATATATATATATATATATATATCGAAAAAAAAAAATTTATATATATATATATATATATATATATATATATATATATTATATATATATATATATATATATATATATATATATATATATATATATATATAACTAGAGAACGGCAGCACCTACAGTAAAACAAATTATATATTTGGAATCAGCGGAAAATTTTAAGTTTTTATTTTTTGCATTTATTCGTCGGAAATATTTAAATTTTTTTTTATTTTCCCCATTTAGGAGTCTCAAGCCGACGAGGGACAGAGGGGGGACGAAGTCCCCCCCCCCCGTCGTCCACCCGGGTGGCCGAGAAACCCCGCTCTCTGCCATCTTTGCGGTTTACCCTATGGTATTCCTTTAGTTAAAAAAAGAATAATTTTACTTCCCTTTACACTTTGGTATTACTTTAACTAAAGGAATACCATAGGGTAAACCGCAAAGATGGCAGGAGTCGATGTTTCTCGGCCTCCCGGTGGACGACGGGGGGACTTCTTACCCCTCTGTCCCCCGTAGGCTCGAGCCCCCTAAATGGGGAAAATAATTTTTTTTTTAATATTTCCGACGAATAAATGCAAAAAAAGAAAAAAAATTCGGCTGATTCCAAATATATAATTTGTTTTACTGTAGTTGCTGCCGTTCTCTCTCTCTCTCTCTCTCTCTCTCTTCTCTCTCTCTCTCTCTCTCTCTCTCTATATATATATATATATATATATTATATATATATATATATAAATAATAATTAGTAATATATATATATATTAATATAATATATATATATATATATATATATATTATATTATATAATATATATATATATATATATATAATATAGTAGTATCAGGACAGTTTCCGAGGCCACCCTTTTCGATATGAAGGAATAGAGTTATAGGTCTGAAACTTGGAATATAAGCTATGTATGGGTTAAGGACGAAACAGGGTAAATTTCAAGTCGGTGGGATGTATATAGAGGGGGGTCACCCCCGAGAGCGTATCCGCTACGCCCTCGTTTATACCCTTTTGGGTTTCCAAACCCGAGATTGAGTTAAGACTAACGAGAGTTAGGTTCGAGCGTGATGCCGTAATTTCGTCGGAGACGAGATTACGTCAGCGCGCAGTGTGCATACACATACACATACACATTATTATTATTATTATTATTATTATTACATCGAAGAAATTGTGATCACGAAGTGATCACAATTTCGAGGTGTCTTGTGCTCCGACTCTGGCTCAGCATCCGACTCCGACTCCGGCTCCGGCTCCGACTCCGGCTCCTGCTCCGGCTCCGACTCCGGCTCCGGGCGCGGTTCCGAGCCCGACACCGTTTGAGTGAACGAGTCTGTATGTTTATTATTATTATTATTATTATTATTATTATTATTATTATTATTATTATTATTATTATTATTATTATTATTATTATTATTATTATTATTATTATTATTATTATTTCCGCCGCGGTTTCTTCTTCGCATCCGGTTCCGAGTTCGATATATATATCTACATGGGTTAGGGTTATCATATCAGGTTAAAATTTGGAGGGGTGTTAGATGGGGAGGTAGCCTCATCGTAGACGAGGTTACGTCCCCGTGGGTCCCCGAAGGGGACCCCACCCCCCCTTAAAAAATCGAAGTGGTTTTTCATTAATTGGCTGAAATTGGTGGATAGGATTCAGACGTGATTTCCAAGAATAGCTATAATGATCCTATTATATGAATAGAACTGTGGAGTTGGCTTCCGGCTAACCGGTGCCCATCGACGAGTGCGAGCGTGCGGTCTCTATAGCTATTATAAACAGTCGTATACAACATGATTTGGTGTCCTATAAGTTATCGAGGTGTAGAGTTCGAATATGATAGTTATAAGCCCGTGTAGGGTGTCTAGAACCCCATTAGGGGGTCCCGCTGAAAAGAGCACAGAGTGCAAAACAGAGGTGAAGGAGAATGACAGAAGGATGAAAGATGATAAATGAGGGAAAGAATGAGAAGGAGTCCTGACTCAGAGGAGTAGGGTTGACAACTGCAGCTGGTTGCTGGGCTCGAGTGGCGGTGTCCGAGTTATTAAATATTTGTGTAATGATAGCAATGTTGGTGTCTTTATATAGGTAATTGGGTCTGTAGATTTCGAATAATGGTTCACGAACCATCATGGAAAATTAAATAATAAATAAATAAATAAATAAATAAATTTCTTACACTTTTATGTTTTATAACTTACAATTTACGTTTTTAACATACCCTAGAAGCAGTAAATCACTAAATCAACCACTATCCAACCTCCTCCTGACCATCTGTGATCTATTGATCTATTGATTAAGGCTCAAATTTTTACTAAATTGTAACGTTTACCATACCTAAATCAAGTAGATCAATAATCAAACCTATCCAACTCCCTCCTGATCAATCTGTGATCTATTGATCTATTTTAAGGTCAAATTTTACTAAAATTGTGACACGTTTTACATACCCTAAATCAGTAAATCACTAAATCAAACCATATCCAACCTCCCTCGCTGATCATCTGGATCTATTGATCAATTGATTAAGGTCAAATTTTTAACTAAAAATGTAACGTTTTACATACCCTAAATAAGCAGTAAAAATCAGTAAATCAAATCCACCATCCAGCCAGCATCTGGCCACCCACCTGTCCATCCTTGATTCTATTGATCAATATTGATCTATTGATCAAGTCACATTTTCGAGTGATCATTTTGATAAACTTAACATAAAAATCAAGTTCTTTTATACACAGACCAAAGAATATAATGCTGACGTAACAGAAAGTTTTCACATTAATAAACTTAACTTAGCATCATCTCAAAACTAAGAATATAACCCACAATGACAAACTTAAGCACATCTTAAAGCAGGATAAACTGTTTAACATTATCAAGTTCCACAACTTACAACAGTAAAGTAAAACTAAGTCATAGCATTCAAAAACTTAACTTATCACACTTTTCTATAACATATCGCTGTTATTTTACATTAAGACTGTAATATTTAACAAAAATTATCATAACCACGGTGTAATTATCATAATCTGATCAACGAATATACTCTACCATAATAAGGTTTCCACATCAATAAAGCTAACATGGACGTAACATGAACTAAGAAAATAATGTACAAACCACAAAACCTAATCACACCTTAAAACACAATAAGCAGTTCAACACTTAACAAAGTTCCACCACATTAACAACAGTAAAGTAACTAATATAAAGCATACAAAAACGTAATTATTCACACTGCTTGTCAAACATATCTCTAACATAACGATGTTAATTTACACTAACATGGTAACATTTAACTAAATTTATCACAACATGGTTAATTAATCATACGGAGCAGCGAAAGTATGCTAACGTAACAAAGTTTCCACATCAATAAAGCTAACATATCGTTACATGAAGCTAAGAAAATAATGTACAAAGACAAACCTACCACAACAAACCTTAAACACGAATAAACTGTTAACATTAACAAGTGTCCACACTTAACCAGTAATAAGCAACTAATGGTATGCCAAAACGTACCTAATCTTACTATTTTTCAAGCATATCTCTTAACATCATTAACGTTAATCTTACAACTGACACTGTACATTTAAACTAAAATTTTATCACAACATTGTTAATTTCATACAGAGTCAGCGAAAGTTGCTAACGTAAACAAAGTTCCCACATCAAAAAGCTATACATATCGTTACATGAACTAAGAAAATAATTTACAAAGACAAACCTATCACAACTTACACATGAATAAACTGTTGAACATAAAACAAGTTTCACACTTACCAACAAGTAAAGTACTAACATTGGCATGCAAAGCGTAACCTATTCTACTTTTTTCAAGCTACTCCTAACATATAACGTTAATCTACACTAACTCACTATTATTTAGCAAAAATGTAATCATAACCGTTGTCGATTTATCATACTGATCAACAATATCTCTAACATAATAAAGTTTCCCCATCAATAAAACTAACAAAGCGTAACATGAACTAAGAAAAAAATGCACAAAGACAAACCTAACACACTTGCACACCAATATAAACTGTTAACAATTAAAAAGGTTCCACCACTTAACACCAGTAAAGCAACTAACATGGTATGCAAAACGTAACCTGAATCATACTGGTCAATGCATATCTCTAACATATTTAACGTAACTTACCACTGACACAGTAACATTTAACTAAAAATTTAATCACAGCATTGGTTAATTATAATGATCAACGAATATACTCTAACGTAATAAAATTTCCACATCAATAAAGATAACATAGCGTAACATGAACTAGGAAATAATGTACAAAGCAAACCCCTAACACAACTTAACACACGAAATAAACTGTTTAAGCTATTAAAAAGTTCCAACTGTCTTTATATACTCACCACGAATATTATGCTAACATAAACAATGTTTTCACATTAATGAAAGCAACATAGCACATAATAAACTAGAAAATAATGTACAGACGACAAATCCTAACACAACTTACACACAAAATAAACTGTTAACATTAACAGAGGTTCCACACTTAACACCGGTAAAGTCAACTAACTTTACATACAAAACGTAACTATTCATACTTTTTTCAAAGCATATCTCTAACATATTAACGTAATTTTACATTTGACACAGCAACATTTATCAAAAAATGTGTCATAACCATATCTAACCATCATAATACCTAACGAGTAAAAACGAATAAAGTAAAGTTTTTAGGCTTATCTCTTTTTTAGATTCCGCCTCCTTTCAGAAAATACCAACTCTAAAACATGAAAATATTTAGCTTTAACTATTTGCAAAATAAAGTGATGCAATACTTTATTATATTTGACCTCTGGCAGGAAATACAAGCACATGTAGCAGTCGCCATTGCGTTTAACGATTAAATATAAATACACATCGTTGAGGATAACGAAACTCCTCGTGAAGATATCAAACAAGCGTAGAGATGCAGGGAGATGTCATCGTATCAACACTGTGAAAAACCATCCTACTGAAGAAAATAGTTTATAAACAATCCTTAAATGTTATGAGATTCTTTCTTTCAACCCATCAGAAGAAAGTAAACAAAGAATACGACGCACGAACTAACCATATCAGTTCAAAAGGGGTATATATTCCTCGTTCGAACAACACAACAACAACAACAATAACAAAGTACAAAGATAAGTTCTTTAGATACTAACCGACGAATATCTGCTAACGTAACATTGTTTTCAACATTAATAAAGCTAACATAGCATTACAGAACTAAGAAAAAATAATGTACAACGACGAGTCTAACACAACTTAAGCACGAATAAACTGTTAACATTCACAAAGTTCCACACTTAACACCTTAAAGTAACTGACATTGCATACAAACGTAACTATTCAATACTTTATCCAAACATATCTCTGACATATTAACGTTAATTTTACATTGACTACAGTAATATTTAACAAGAAATTTATCATAACCTTGTTTAATCATCATACAAGCAGTGAAAGTATGCTAACGTAACAAAGTTTCCATATTAATAAAGCTAACATAACATAACCTGAACTAAGAATATATGTACAAACGACAAACCTAAACACACCTTACGTACGAATAAACCACTAACATTAACAAACTTCTTCCGCACTTATCAGCAGTAAAGTACCTAACACTTCGTACAAAACGTAACCTATTCAGACTTTTTCCAAGCATATCTCTAGCATATAAATGTTAATTTTACAATAACATCGTAATATTTAACAAAAGTTTAGCATAAAACCTGTCTAATCTATCAATACTGCAAAGAATTATAATGCTAACGTAATCAAAATGTTTTACAGTCACCTCGTAATATTAATCAAAAAATTCATCATACATCTGTCTAAATAATATAGAATCCCAGCGATAATTGCAAACATAAACAAGTTTTAATCTCAAACATACAAAAAATACAAAATTTTATCCTGACATAACATAAAAAATAAGTTCTTTTGTAAATAAAATATCACAGTAAACAGTAATATTTACTGATTTTAAAGCAGCAACATCAGTAAATCAGTAAATCAAACCAACCTTTCCTGCAGTCCCCTACTCATCCCACCCGCCTGTGATCTATTGACTATTGATTCAAGGTCCATAGTTCCCGAGTAATCATTTTGGATAAACGTAACATAAAAATAAGTTCTTATTACTGACTCTACGAATATAATCTTAACACAAGTTTCAGCATCAAATAAAGCTAATATTATCATAAACCGTAACCTAAGAAAATATAATGTAACAAATGCAAACCTAACATACTTAGCGTATGAAAAATCAGCTAACATCCTGAAATTCCCTACTTATCAAAGGTAGTAGCTAACAGGTCAAACAATACTCGATATGTTCCTCACTTTTCGCGCATATCAGCAACAGGTAAAAGCCGTATTATCTAACAAATCCCAACAAAGTGACCAATCTATTAAAGATATCCAACATCTTGAATCTATGAATTGATCACTATCTTCATCAAAGTGTCACTCGATTCGAGTATAACATCATTTGACCTATGAATAATCGTAGACATTAGCAAAATTCTAGGGCAAACCTAACATTAATCAACAAAAACTTAACCTAGACTCACGTTTCTAACACATCATCTATCAGTTAACACAGTAATATCTTACAAAACTCATCATTTCTCTAACAAATCAGTGTTATTTTCACATTGTCATAGTAATAATTTAACATAAACGTACCTAACTTACCATATAAAACAGTTTTCCAATTAACCAAGAAGTATCTAAAGCAAACATTACCTTCCAAGAGAAATCCCCAAGGGGGAGGCGCCCCCTTGAAAGGATGTGAATCCTGCGAGGGGGATCACCCCGAAGGAGTGTGCGGGCTTTATCCCTCCGAAGGAGGGGTAAGGCTCAGCCTTCGGGCTGAGGCCCAAAGCCCGCTAGCAACCCCTTCGGGGTTGATCCCTCGCGGATGTCACATCCTTTCAGGGCGCTTCCCCCTGGGATTCTCTGAAGGTAAGTGTTGCTTTAGATACTCTTGGTTAAGTGAAAACTGTTTTATTCGTAAGTTAGGTACGTTATGTAAATATTACTATGACAATGTGAAAAAATAACACTGATTTGTTAGAGAAATGATGAGTTTTGTAAGATATTACTGTGTTAACTGATGATGAGTGTTAGAAAACGTGAGTCTAGGTTAAAGTTTTTGTTGAGTAATGTTAGGTTCGCCCTAGAATTTGCTAATGTCTACGATTATTCATAGGTCAAAATGATGTTATATTTGATATGAAAACGAGTGACACTTTAATGAAGATAGTGTCAATTCATAGTTCAAGATGTTGGTATCTTAGATAGATTGGTCCCACTTTGTTAAGGGATTTTGTTGAATATTCGGCTTTACCTGTTGCTGATTATACGCGAAAAGTGAACATAATCGAGTATTCGTATACCTGTTAAGCTACTTTTACCTTTGTAAGTAGGAATTTTCCCCCAAGGGGATGTTAGCTGATTATTCAAACGCGAGGTATGTTTGGTTTGCATTTGTACATTATATTCTAAGTTTACGGTTATGATATGTTAGCTTTATTGATGCGAAACTTTGTTGGTTAAACATATATTTCGTAGGTCAGTATGATAATGAACTTATTTTTATGTTATGTTTATCCCAAATGATACTCGAAATATGACTTGAATCATAGATCAATAAATCACAGGCGGGTGGGATGGTATGGGGGGGATTTCTGCAGGGATAGGTGGGTTGATTTACTGATTACTGATTTACTGCTTTAAAATCAGTAAACTATTACGGTTTACTGTGATATTTTTATTCAAAAGAACTTATTTTATGTTATGTCAGGATAAAATTTTGTTATTTTGTTTATGTTTGATTAAAACTTTGTTATGTTTGCAATTATTCGCTGGGGATTATGATATTTTAATGTAAAATTAACATATGAATTCTTTGTTTAAATATACGAAGTTGATGTAAAACATTTGTTACGTTAGCATATATTCTTGTTCCAGTAATGAATGATTAGACAGGTTTATTGCTCAAACTTTTTGTAAATATTAACGATGTTTAATGTAAAATTAACATTTATATGCTAGAGAGATATACTTGAAAAATTGTGAATAGGTTACGTTTGGTACGAAGCGTTAGGTACTTTACTGCTGTTATAGTGCGGAAAGTTTGTTAATGTTAAGTGGTTTATTCGTACGGTTGATGGGTGTGTTAGGTTGTGGTCGTTGTTATCATCATTATTCTTTGAGTTTGTAGGTTTTAATTGTTATGTTAGCTTTATTAATGTGGAAAACTTTGTTACGTTAGCATACTTTCACTGATCTGTATGATGATTAAACAAGGTTATGATATATTCTTGTTAAATATTACTGTGTCAATGTAAAATTAACGTTAATATTTTAGAATATGTTTGGTAAAAAGTATGAATAGGTTAAGTTTTGTGTGCAATGTCAGTTACTTTACAGGTGTTAAGTGGGAAACTTTGTTAATGTTAGAAGTTTATTCGTGCTTAAGTTGTGTTAAGTTTGTCGTTGTGCGTTATTTTCTTAGTTCTGGTAATGCTATGTTAGCTTTATTAATGTGAAACAATGTTACGTTAAGCATATATCGTGGTTAGTATCGTAAAGAACTGATCTTTGGTACTTGTTTATTGGTGCTGTTGTTGTTGTTGTTGTCGAACGAGAAATATATACCCTTTTGAAACTGATATGGTTATTCGTACGTCGTATTCTTGTTTTACTTTCTTCTGATTGTTGAAAGAAAGAATCTCATTACATTTAAGGGATGTTTATACACTATTTTCTTCAGGTAGGATAGTTTTTCGCAGTGTTGATACGATGACATCTCCCCTCATCTCTACGCTTGTTGTTGATATATTCACGAGGAGTTTCTGTTATTCCCACGATGTGTCCATTTAATATATTTAATCGTAAACCGAATGGCGACTGCGACATTGCTTGTATTCCTGCCAGAGGTCAAATATAATAAGTATTGCATCACTTAATGCAAATAGTTATAGCCTAAAATCATTTTCATGTTTAGAGTTGGTATTTTTCTGAAAGGAGGCGGAGTCTAAAAGAGATAAGCCTAAAACTTTACTTTATTCGTCCTTAACTCGTTAGGTATTATGATGTTTATGTATGGTTATGACACATTTTTTTGATAAATGTTACTGTGTCAATGGAAGATTAACGTTAATATGTTAGAGATATGCTTGAAAAAAGTATAAATTGGTTACGTTTTGTATGTAAAGTTAGTTACTTTGGTGTTAAGTGTGAATCTTTGTTAATGTTAACAGTTATTTGTGTGTAAGTTTGTTGTAGGTTTGTCGTTGTACATTATTTCCTAGTTCATATGATGCTATGTTTTGGCTTTTATTAATGTGAAAACAATTTTTTTATGTTAGCATATATTCGGTGGTCAGTGATAAAGAACTCAGTGGAACTTTGTTAATGTTAACAGTTTATCGTGTGTAAGTTGTGTTTGGTTTGTCTTTACAATTAAATTTTTTATTTTTTTTTTTATATTTTTTAGTTCAGTGTTATCGCTATGTTAGTTTTATTGATTTGGAAACTTTATTACGTTAGAGTATATTCGTTGATCGGTATAATTAACCAATGCTGTGATAAATTTTAGTTAAATGTTATTGTGTCAGTGTAAGATTAACGTTAATATGTTAGAGATATGCTTGAAAAAAGTAAGATTAGGTTACGTTTTGCATACCATGTTGGTTACTTGCTTTACTGGTGTTAAGTGTGGAACTTTGTTAATGTTAACAGTTTATTTGTGTGCAAGTTGTGTTAGGGTTGTCTTTGTGCATTATTTTATTAATGTTACGCTATGTTAGTTTTTATTGATGGGGAAACTTTATTACGTTAGAGTAATTTTCGTTGATTAGTATGATAATCGGACAAGGTTTAATGATACATTTTGCTAAATATTAGTGGTTAGTGTAAAGATTAACGTTTAATAATTTAGAGTTATGCTTGAAAAGTAAGATAGGTTACGCTTTGCATGCAATGTTAGTTATTTAACTGTTGTAATTGTGGAAACTTTGTTTTATGTTACAGTTTTATTCTGTTGTAAGTTGTATAGGTTTGTCTTTGACTATTATTTTCTAGTTTCCATGTAACGATATGTTTAGCTTTATTGATGTGAAACTTTGTTAACGTTTACATACTTTCGCTGCTCTGTATGATAATTAACCAATGTTGTGATAAATTTTAGTTAAATGTTACAGTGTCAGTGTAAGATTAACGTTAATATGTTAGAGATATGCTTGAAAAAAGTAAGATTAGGTTACGTTTTGCATACCATGTTAGTTGCTTTACTGGTGTTAAGGTTGGAACTTTGTTAATGTTACAGTTTATTCGTGTTTTAGGTGTGATAGGTTTGTCTTTGTAAAATTTTTTTCTTAGTTCATGTAACGATGTTGTTAGCTTATTGATGTGGAAACTTTGTTACGTTAACATACTTTCGCTGCTTCTGTAGTGATAATTAACAATGTTGTGATAAATTTTAGTTAAATGTTACCATGTTAGTGTAAATTAACATCGTTATGTTAGAGATATGTTTGACAAAGTGTGAATAAGTTACGTTTTTGTATGCTATATTAGTTACTTTACTGTTGTTAAGTGTGGAACTTTGTTAATGTTGACTGCTTATTCGTGTTTAAGGTGTGATAGGTTTGTCTTTGTACATTATTTTCTTAGTTCATGTTACGTCATGTTAGCTTTATTGATGTGGAAAACCTATGTATGTTAGAGTATATTTGCGTTGTATTCATATGATAAGTTACACGTGGTTTGATGAATAAATTTTGTTAAATATCTACAGTCTTAATGTAAAATAACAGCGATATGTTAGAAAAGTGTGAATAAGTTACGTTTTTGTATGCTATGTTAGTTACTTTACTGTTGTTAAGTGTGGAACTTTTTGTTAATGTTAACAAGTTTATTCTGTTAAGGTGTGTCAGGTATGTCGTGTGGGTTATATTCTTAGTTCAGATGATGCTAAAGTAAGCTTTATTAATGTGAAAAACTTTTTTACGTCAGCAAATATTGTTTGATCTTTGTATAAAGAACTTGATTTTTGTTAGTGTTTTTATCCAAAATGGTACTCGAAATGTGACTTGAATCAATAGATTCAATAGATCAATAGATCAGGATGGACAGGTGGTGGCCAGATGCTGCTGGATTGGTGGTTTGATTTTACTGATTTACTGTGATTTAGGGTATGTAAAACGTTACAATTTTAGTAAAAATTTGGCCTCTTTAATCAATAGATCATAGATCACAGATGATCAGGAGGATGGTTGGATAG
>JABUQX010075838.1:0-5000 GCA_015478945.1 Trachelipus rathkii
CCTACAATATACTGTTATGGGAGTAGAACATATAAAGGTGAAGATATAAATGAAGTTATTTCAATGGTTCAGAAAAACGAGAATAGTACATTAAATACCGACTATAGTGTGAATTCCGCGTCCATAAGTAATGAACTATTAATAAGTTCCTTACGGATCATAAGATATTAAGACTTGGAATAATATATATATGTTACAAGTATCTACATGAAGATAATATTAAATAAGTAAGTTAGGGATGCCAATATAAGACTAGTTAACTAAAATAAAGGGGTGAGGTGCTGAATATCTTAAAGGATTGAACAGGTTTTTATATGAGAATTTTAATTCCAAAACTATATTATATACAGTACGATAACAAGTCCTTTATTTGAACCTGACCTGACAACCAAAAATCAACCCTCTAAAAAAGGTAATAATGGGTGGAAGCAACAGGAATAGGGGCAATTCTTAAGAATTATAAAAAAATAAATCTGGAGTCATGACAGTAAAACAATATGGAGAGACTCCCGTATACTGTCGAAAACAATTATAATATTGCTCAAAACAGATGACTAGTGAATAATTATCTATTTATGGAGAATGCACAATTCTGACATATAGCAGGAGTGTGATGACGGATTATATCATTTCAATATACTATCAGACTAGTAAAAAGCTGAAATTAATGGGAAAAGATGTCTTCAATACGATGGAAATAAGAGGGATTTCAGCATCAAATATTTGAAGAATTAAAAAGTTCGTTAATTATTTATATAACGTGAGTAAAAGAGTTTTGTGTTGCAAAAGGAACCAATATGAACCGTATTAATATATATATATTCTAAATATATCAGATAAATAACGTTGACGCACATAAAAGATCAAGAGATGGGCTTCTTTTATTTTACTTCTCACTCAAAAAGTATAAATATAAGGGTTGATAGTTCATTAATAGCAATTATATAATATATTCCTCGCGACGTGAATTTCGTATCCTAAGTAATTATATCGTTTGGAGTATTATAAATTATAATATATATATATTAATATTTAGAGGTGTTAAGCGGATAGATGATATTTTCACTATTACGCGGACTGCGGATGCGGATTAAGTAAAAAATCTACTAATCTATATCAGCGGATTGCGGATGAGGTATATATAAGTTTAGAATATAGTTATAGTTTTTAGAGTTTTCAGCCACAGGTACCTATATCAAAATGACCTAACCTAACACTGACTTCATTTTACAAACTTTATCTAAAACTACTTAACCTAATATTAACATATATATATATATATAATATATATTATAATATAATATAATTATATGTATGTAGAAATATAAATTATATAATATATGCAAAACTATATAATCATAAGGAAGATTTAAAATATATAAAGTAAAATGGAAAGCAATGAATGATATCTGAGTGAATTTTATTTACTGTAATAAAAGGGGTTGTAGTGTAACACAATCTTCCAAAGACTTACTAATGTAGTATTACATAACATGATTTTTTCACTTCCTCTATTCACCGTTTATAATACAATTTAAGATTGTTTATATAATACATTAAATTATTATTATTTATATATTAATTATTTTATTTATATTTATATAAATAATATTATTATTATTAAATTATTATTATTAATTATTATTATTATTATTATTATTATTATTATTATTTTACTTATTAATTTTTATTATTCGTTTTTTAGAGTTAAGCAAATTAATATTTTTTTATTGAATTTTTTTTAATATATATTAGAATAATTGAAATAATTTAAAATTTAATATTATATATTGTCATAATTGCTATAGGTAAATGTAATGATAATTTTTTAGTATAAATAGGAATATATCGAGATTAATAATTCTAAGTTAATATAAATAAAGAAAAATAATGTATTATTAATGATATATTATTTATTGATTGGTAGTATTTTATATTGTTATTATGATAACCCGTGTGAATTGACTCATAATTTATCGTTATTTAAAGAATAAATAAAACTAAACCACTCAAATATAAAATATAATCCTATTCATACGAAAGATAGATAAAAATAAGGAAAAGTATAGTAGATATCTCTTATCACGTACGTAAATCAGTATACCAGAAGGTGTGTTAGGACGCTTGGACGCCAACTCTTTTGCAACCCCACCAACTCTTTCCCACCTCCATCCATTTGGAAAAAGGTTAATATATTAATGCTTTAAATTAATAATTACAAATTGTTTCAATAACAAAAGCTTCAGAGCCCTTTCAGAGGAGAGTTTGCTTCTCTTTTTGTCGTAAATGAGATCTGCACCACTGAAAGACGCTCACTAGCTACACTTGTTAAAGGGCTTGCTAAGATTTTTTTCCTGGCGACTTCTGCAAGATGTGAAAACTTTTACAATTATTACGGCCACAAACCAGTGGATCTTATCTGATTTCAAGCTTTTTTTCTTTTGATACTCTTCGATCAATGATAGTGTCTTTTGACACCTCCGAACAAGACTCTGCTGCTAGATTTGTGCTAGAAGCCAAAGAACCCGTTCAATCGGATTCGCAATGATATCGCTAACAGATGGTAATTGCGTGCCTGTTTCTGTGATCTTTTGCTTTTTTATTTTTTAGTGATAGTTCCGCCTTTAGCAGCATTTCAGCGCATAAGGCCATCCCAAATTAATTTTAACAGTCTGTGAAACACGTGATTCAAGAAATTTTGTTTTGTATTTAGGACCTGGAAAAGTTGCAATTGCACATGCGTCATCGTTTTGCAGAGTTTGAAATCTATTATCTATCTCCATCATGACTGTTTCTGTGATCCTTGAAAGTCCGTTACTTTTAATATATATATATATATAAATATATATATATATTATATATATATATATATATATTATTATTATACATATATATATATATTATATATATATATATATTATATATATATAGTATATATATATAAAGTAAGTGCACACACATACTCATAATAATTCATAGATGAATACTATCCACTATCCGCAAAAAATTTATGCGGATGAGGTTGCTTATGCGGATAGTGAAAATGTAATTGTGGTTACGGACATACATAGTTTAAGGTGTTCAGGACATTTGCGAATGCGGATGCGGATTGCGGATATCCGCTACACTTCTAATATATATATATATATATATATATATATATAATATATAATATATATATATATATATATATATATATATATATATATATATATATATATATATATATATTATATATATATGTATATATATAGCGCCGTGACTGAGTCAATCTTCTCGCGTACTCACCATATAACGACTCGACGAATCCAAAATTAAATAAAATTGATTCGCTGATCAAAAATTGACTTTCGCCTATATATTATATATATTATACTATATATATATATATATATGTGTGCATATCTTATTTATATATATATATATATATATATATATAGTATATATATATATATATATATATATATATATATATATATATATGCACGCAAGAACCAACAGACAGGCAGGGATAGGGATAAAGAAAGAAATTGACAGATATATTGATTAAAAAAAATAAGACGACTGAAAATAATTCTTGTTCCTTTTATTTTGAATTTAAATAAAATTTTATAGATTTCGCTTTCATCCAATGCTCCATTGTTCCATTGTAATACGAGAGATAAAAGTTGAAGAAAAATAAATTCATATTAAAATAACTGTCTTTTGTTAGGGAAGTTTGAATTTTAAAAAGGCCTTTCTAAAAGCTTAGTTTTATCATCTATTCCCAAATGGAGTTTTATATTTTCAATCGTATTAAAAAGAATAAATTTTAATACTTCGTATTTTTCTTTTTATTATTACCCATATTTGTTTAAATCAAATTGGATTAAGCTTTAGAAAATTATTTGAATGCAAATTGGAAACTATGAACCAACAAATTGCAAACGGAAGAGTTGCCAAATAATATTAAATATTATAGGGTCCTAAAAGTTGGGCTAATATTAAATCCGAAATGTTGCCAAGTAGCATATATTGTAAAATATAATGCAAACTGTTTCATTGAAATGCAGAAATGAAAAATAAGGAATTAATTTTTTGTTTGTTGCCATTAAAAATTAAAAATAAAATACATTTTGAGGAAGGAATTTTAAATTAGGTAGGGTGCATTCCGCTAAAAGTCCGCTAAAATGGATTTATATCCCAATAAAGCGGCATTTTCAGAAAATGCAGCGAAAATCATCAATTTTCTTTATTTTTATGTAACTCGTGAATATAGAAATATATTAGCTGACATTTATAAACAAATGTAAATATTTTCAAACCTAATTTCACCAAAATAATTAATTAATATAATCAATTTAATTTAATAAATATCAGAAAAGCTATCGGTGGGAAAATATGGCATAAAATATGTGGAAGAAAAAGATTTTCAAAAGACTTTGGCGGCAACGTTGATTAAAAAACATTGGAACGAATGGAAAATACGAATAGTTGCTAAATTATTTGGTTTCTTCATTTAAAACACATTAATGATCAGAAAAGGCCAAAATAATTACCTATAATAATTTGTAATACTATGTAATAATTTGTAATAATTTGGGTACAATGATTTAGAAAAGGAATTCCTTTAAAAAGAAGACCATATCATATCTCCTCGAAATTTGTTTACGTCACGTGACTTTCTTTAACATCACATGACTTTGTTTTACATCACGTGACCATTTGAGATTCCATGCAGTGAGCATTAAAGATAGAAATTTACATCTTTAAACTTAAGATTTTTTTCCGTAAATGCGCGGCACAAGAATATTTATGTATGGAGGTATTAAAGAGATTTAAGAAATTCAAGATAAGCTATTGTATTTGTGGAAGTAATTGATGATGCTGATGTTATATTAAATCTGTTGAAGTTATTAAATCTACTGTATATTGGGGATAATGAAGTTATTGAATTTGTTGATGTTCCTGAAAAAAGTTGTGGAAGTTGTGAAAGTTATTGAAGATGTTGATGTTATACT
>JABUQX010075838.1:15000-20000 GCA_015478945.1 Trachelipus rathkii
AATAATAATAATAATAATAATAATGATAACATAGTAGTAGTAGTAGTGGTTAGTGTGTTTCCGACTTACTTAATGATCACCTAGTTAAACTTTAATATCTCTCCTAGGAGAACTTTGCAACCACTTTGTCGACTCATAAACTAGACACTTCACAAAATGTTTTTCGCAGATCAAAACTTTTCAGCAGAATTCTGTTCATTTGTTCTTTATTATCTCCGATTTTCATTTTATGGTGAGAATCTTCGCCACTTGTCTATTTTTATAGCTTATACTTAATTAAAACTTATGGTGAGAATCTTTCCAC
The DNA here is from genome assembly GCA_015478945.1 of Trachelipus rathkii. NCBI lineage: Eukaryota > Metazoa > Arthropoda > Malacostraca > Isopoda > Trachelipodidae > Trachelipus > Trachelipus rathkii. Next base: position 15,305 of record JABUQX010075838.1, read on the forward strand.
TTATATATATATATTATATATATATAATATTAATATATATATATATATATATTATATATATTATATATATATATATATATAATATATATATATATATATATATATATATATATATATATTATATATAATATAGTTATGGAGTACCGATACAAAAGAGGCCGATACCGATACCGATACTCTATTTTTTTAGGTGCCGATACCGATACCGATACTCTATTTTTTAGGTGCCAATACCGATACCGGTACTTTAATTAATATAATAAATTCACAGTTATAAGGTAGAACATTTTCAAAAGGGAGAAGAGGATACCCTCTGATCAGAAGAGTCATACTTTCAACACTTCAAAAGGTAGTGGCTCTCTAAAAAGAACTACTTTCTCTTCTGAACCTCAATCAAATTCTAATTCAAATTCGAATCAATCTTCAAGGGAAGTCAAGTGTAAGCTGTGCAATGGAGACCATTACCTCTCTGACTGCACGGTCTACGTAAACCCTAAATCAAAAAGGGACAGATGTGTGGCATTAAACATGGGCTGTAACTGTTCCAGCATAAAGCACATGGCAGATACATGCCCGGCTAAAACACTCAATTTAAAGTATCCTTGCTATAAATGTAAGAGCCGAAAACATCTAGCCACTCTCTGTTCCGCTGGAACCACTAATCAAAACAGGGAGCATTCTCGTCAAGAAAATGCTGATGAAGGAAATAAAGCTGATGTTATTAATCATCTTTGCATTAATACTGGGCAATCATCAACCTCACATATTCTGCCTACAATAACCATAATAGCAAGGCACAAAAACAAATCAGTTCCTATTCGTTCTCTTATAGACTTGGGTTCTCAGAGAACATATGCTGGCCCTAAATTGCTTACTAAACTCGGAATCAACTGTGAACAATTACCAATAAACAGAAATCCAATAAAAACATTCATCGGTGAAGAAGAACGCTCATCGTACCTAGTCGACCTAGATATAAATTGCTGCTGCGATTCCTTCTTTAGAACCCCGGTTCTGGTCGACCCTTCTTTGGATGTTGGGTTTGCGGTTAAAAGGTTAGCATCAAACATTAGTCGCATTTCGTTAAAATATAATGTGGCTGAAAAGTCCTTTGTGGGCCCTTATGGGGATTCAGTCGATGACATCGATCTTCTTTTAGGTACCGACACTTTATGTCATATGAAACACTTCCAAATTATCGATTGTTTGGAAGGTAGCGCCATTCAGACTTGCTTTGGGTTGGTTCCTTTCGGGCCAGTGAATTCTTTTCTACTTCCTCATCAACAAGCCTTTCTATACAGAAAGCAGACTTCAACATCAATTCTTGATTTACAATCAATTCAGAGGGATTCATGACTATCCATGTCTGTCTCCTCGCTGCCAAAACACCTATTCCAAGCTCCTCCTAATCTCGTTAACTCGATCATTGATCCTCATCCTACTTACCCGGACGTTCTTAGCATTTCTTCAAATGAAATAAGTGCCGACCTGGGTTTGGAATTTCTGTCTAGCTTGGAGTCCTTGGGTATTCAGGAGGAGAAGGATTATGGTACCATCAATAAGGAATTTATCTCTAAATTCCACAATGCAATTCAATTTATCGATGGAAAATACCATATTGAAATCCCATGGATCCCAGAATTAGTGGATCAGGTTCCTTCGAATTATCGTATTGCTTTATGTACGCTTAGACGAGTTAAAAATCGTCTCAGCAATCAATGTCTTGATAAGGCCTACACTGATGTTTTTAAGGAACAGCTGAGATGGGGTATCATCGGAATCATCTCTGTTGATCCGAGGGAGTTCGATCGTTACATATGGATCCCCCACAGGCCTGTAATAAAGATGGCTGATCAGGTTTCAACGAAAATCAGGCCTGTGTTCAATTGTAGCCTTAGAACAAAAGGTGCTCCTTCTCTTAATCAAGCCTGTTACCCAGGCATCGACTTGTTGGTTCCTTTACTTCGTCTCCTTCTTTCCTTTAGGACCAACAAATATGTGGTTGTCGCTGACATCTCGAAAGCCTTTCTTCAAATCTATCTTAAACTTGAAAGCGATCGTAACAAGTTTTGTTTCTTCTGGGAAGAAGATGGCAGACTTGTTACTTATAGGTACGTGACAATCATTTTTGGCCTTGCGGTATCCCCTTTTATCTTAGGAGCCGTAATAAGACATCATATTAAAAGCAAATATTCATTCGATCTGGTCTCTCGGCTTTTGGTCAATAACTTGTATGTGGATAATTTTATCTACACTCATTCATCCCCTGATGTTTTGAGAGACATCTATTCAGCCTCGGTAGAAAGGATGAAGGAGGGTGGGTTCAACTTGTGTTCCTGGAACACCAACCACCCTGATCTAAAAGCTCAAATCAAAGACGATCAGATGCTTTCCTCTCATAATTGTGATGTAGGAAAGAGTCTTGGGGCATCTCTATCATCCCGAAAATGATACCCTTAGATTAGCAGACTTTGACCTTACTCAGTCGAATCAAAACGAGATCTTCTCTCCCAAGTAAACAAAATCTTTGATTCTCTTTCCTTTTTCCTTCCTGTAACTTTAAGGGGACGTCTGTTAATGAGGCGGACATGGGAGAAAGAAATGAGTTGGGATGACTATATTGACCAGGATATAAAAGAAGATTAGGAGAAACTTCGTGCTGATCTCGACAACATCAAAAACTTATCTTTTCAACGCTTCTGCTTTGAAGCATCAGCAAATTCAACTCTCAACATCTTTTGTGACGCAAGTTCACAATGTTATGGTTTTGCTACGTCACAGGTCAGAAACTGTCCCTTCATTATTGTGGGCAAAATCTAAGGTGGCTCCTCTCAGGGGAAAAACACTTCCTTGTCTCGAGCTATTGTCAGTTTATTTGGCTCTTAAGTGCCTTCCACAAATATTGACGGGATTCACAGAGGTTGAATTCAAGGCTGTCAACATCTTCTCGGATTCCCAAATCGTCCTAGCATGGGTAGCGGGAGGAGGTAGCAAAACGAAACAAATTTTCGTCAAAAATAGAATCCAAGATATCAAAAGCATGGTCTCCTCCATGAGAGATAACAATTTACTGCCTATCTCTTTTCACTACGTTAAAACGGATGAAAACCCTGCCGATTTGATAACTCGAGGATTATCACATCGAGAGTTTGTCAAAAAACTAAGCCTTTGGAAATTTGGTCCGAACTGGCTCAGCCATGATCAGGTTTACTGGCCCAATTTCAGCAGTTCGGGGGGAGGATTGGTGGACCCTTCTTCAACATTTATGGTCATACAGGCCCCACCTCCTCCTATCATCAACATTTCACGATATTCTTCTTTGTCAACATTGTTGAGAGTATGTTCCCTTACTTTTCAAATTCGGTGTATCAACTCTTTCCTCAATCGAATGTGACAGAAAAGCTAGACTTTTCTTGTTAAAAGTCATGCAGCAGGAAAGCTTTTCTGTTGAACTTCGGCTTCTCAATGATGTTAAGTTGAACCCTGCTTCTGCTAAAGCACCACCTGATTTGGTTTCTCGTCTCAACCTCTTTTTAGATGACTCAGGGCTCATCAGAAGTAAGGGCCGTCTATCTCGTACTAATTATTATTGTTTTGAGGTGGTGAATCCTGTAGTACTTGGTAAATCACATCATCTGACCTTTCTCATCATTAAAGATGCGCATGTTGCCTGTAAACACCTTGGCATTCAGGCAACCCTTACATGTATTCGCTTAAAAGGTTATTGGATTACATCAGCTCGTTGTACAATAAGAAAAATACTGTCGGAATGTGTCATCTGTAAAAAGTACAACAGCTTTTCCTTTCAATATCCAAAGTTCACAAATTTCACAAAAGTTCATGTTAACTTTTATCGTCCTTTCACTAGTGTAGGTGTTGACTACACTAAACATTTCTTTGTCAAAGTCAAAGGTTCAAATCAACCACAAAAAATGTACATATTGTTGTACACTTGTCTCAACATTCGTTCTGTGTATTTAGATTTGATCCCTGACATGTCTGCAAAATCATTTGTGCAATCGTTCAAGCGTTTTGTCACCAAGTTTGGAGTTCCAAATTTCTTATATAGTGACAATGCCCGTTCCTTTAATAGAAGCGCGGATGCTCTTGAACAATTCGTTGTTTCGGAAACAGGTTCCGAGTTTCTGCGTCAAAATCAAATTAAACATATCCGAATTCCCTTGTATAGCCCTTGGATGGGAAGTATGTGGGAAAGATCAATCCGGACTGTCAAAAACTGCCTCTACAAGACAGTAGGGCGTAAAAGCTTGGAATATTTTGATTTTATCACTATCCTGGCAGATATCGCTGACGCCATTAACTCGAGACCCCTAACTTACACCTCTTCGGACAACGATATTGTACCTTTAACACCAAATTGTTTTTTAAAACCTTTGGCTAATACAAGTCTCATTTTAACTGATCCTACTACTTCCAATTCACCTTCAAGAGAGGAACTTATTCAGTCCCTCAAGAGATCTTCGGAGATGTTCGAGGATTTTAGAACTCGATGGTATACCGAATACCTCTTGAGCCTGAGAGAAGTAGGAAGAGATCTTTATCAGGTCGCATGGAAGAATAAAGTAAAGGTGGGGGACGTTGTACTCATTAAAAGTCCTGTAAAGGAGCGCCCATATTGGCAAATGGGCATAATCCAAACGCTCATATATGGAGATGATGGTAAAGTTCGTTCAGT
>JABUQX010075838.1:27500-30000 GCA_015478945.1 Trachelipus rathkii
AATAATAATAATAATAATAATAATAATAAATAATAATATTAATGATAATAATAATAATAATAATAATAATAATAATAATAATAATAAGAAATAATAATAATTATAATAAAGTAATTAAAGAAATGATAAATATCTAATAATAATAATAATAATAATAATAAATACTAAACAATAATAAATAAAAAGTAATAATAATAAACATACAAGAAGAGAAAGAAGAAGAAGAGAAAGAGAAAAAGCCAAGAGAAATATGGAAGAAGAGAAGAGAAAGAAGAAAAAAAAGAGAAAAGAAGAAAAAAAGAAAGAAAAAAAGAAGAAAGAAAAAAGAAGAAAGAAAAAAAAAGAAAAAAAGAAAAAAAAAGAAAAAGAAAGAAGAAAGAAAGAAGAAAGAAGTTAAGAAAGAAAAAAAAAAGAAAAAGAGGAAGGAGGGAGGAGAAAGAGGTGGGAGGGAGAGTGAAGAAAAGAAGAGTGAAGTAAGAGGGAAGGAAGGAAGAAGAGGAAGAAGGAGACATCAAAGAAGAAGGAAGAGAAGATCAATCAGCCAATAAATAATAAAGCCAATAAAGAATAAATACAATATACAGCATAAGCTTTAATCTTAAATGAACGTTTCGATCGTAATCAGCATCTAGCCAATAATAAGCAATAATATATAATAGTGGCCAATAAACAGCCATCAGTAACTCGGCATAATATCATCGCGACGTCATCAGCAAGTATCATGTCGGCCTAGCAACAAGAATAACTAATAAATAAATAATAAACAAATAAGTAGTAAAGACTAGTAATAACAATAACAGCAGTAAAATGTGTAACAAATTTGGAGAAAAATTGGAAAAAGAAGAAAAGAAGGAATGGAGAAACTTAAGAAAAGAAAAGAAAAAAAAAAAGAAAAAAAAAAAGAAGGAAAAAAAGAAAGAAAAAGAAAAAAAAGAAAGAAAAAGAAGAAAGAAAGAAAAAAAAAGAAAAAGAAGAAAAGAAGAAAAAGAAGAAAAAGAAGAAAATAAAGAAAAGAGAAGAAGAAAGAAGAAGAAGAAGAAGAAAAAACAAAAGAAGAAAGAAGATATAATTATTATAATTACCAACCAACAATAGGAATAATAATGATAATAATAATAATAATAATAATAATAATAATAATAAACAATAAACCAATAATAATAATAATAATATGTAATAATAATAAATATTAAATAATCATAGAGCTCATAGTAATACATATTATTAAAATTCCTTTTAATAAATAATAATAATAATGACAATAATAAAATTAACGTGTTTAAATCCTAATAATAATAATAATAATAATAATAATATTAATAATAATAATAATAACAATAGTAAAAATTATTATAATAATAATAATAATAATAATGTGTAAGCCAATGACAATAACATGACAATAATAATAACCAACCAATAATAATATAATAATAATAATAATAATAATAATAATAACCCAATAATAATGCTCCAATAATAATAATAATAATAATAATAATAATAATAATAATAAACCATCAAAATTAATAATAAGTATAATAATAATAAAAATATTGATAATAATAATAACAATAATAATAACAATAATAACAGTAAAAATAATAAAAATAATAATAATAATAATAATAATAATAATAATAATAATAATAATAATAATAATAATAATAATAATAATAATAATAATAATAATAATAATAATAATAATAATAACAAAATAAAAAAAGTAATAATTTTAAATTAGAATACTGATAATAATAATAATATCTCTATTATTATTAGTTGGCAAAAAAGTAATCCACAAATATAGAATATTAGTACCAAATAAATAATAATAATAATAATAATAACGTGTAAATACATATCAATAAATAACCAATAATAATATATAACTCTTAGCCAATAATAATAAAAGTAATAATATGTAATGCTAGTAATAATAATAATAATAATAATAATAATAATAATAATAATAATAATAATAATAATAATAATAATAATAATAATAATAATATTTCATAGTTCACCATTTTCTGAAAGATGTCTTCACGATTCATTTTTTTCTTTTTCAATTCTAATTTGAAGATTTTAAGACCTCTTTTGGTTTGCGATGCCTCCTTGCATTTCATTAAACTTTTTAAATACGTTGTAAGGCTACTAGAAGCCATTCTGAGTTTGTTGGTAAAAGGATATATTATATAAGTTCTCTTTATTAACGAAGAGGCTCTTCACAAAACTTAAGTGTTCAGAAAACTTTAAATTCAGAAATTTCAATAAACTTTTATAACTTTATTTCTTAATGTGTCAATTTATTAAGATACTCTTAAAATATACAAAGTTATTGCCCAATAACTAACTCCAAATTGGATGACTTTGTATGTGTTCTTAGAAGAGGTGAAATCAGTGAAAAAGAAAGAAAAAAAATAAAAAAAAATAAATAAAAACAAGAATATTTGCATATTGTATAACTAAAAGTATAATATTCGGGGGTTCATCAATT
>JABUQX010075838.1:35000-63032 GCA_015478945.1 Trachelipus rathkii
TCATAAATATAACATAACTACGCTGAGGTTATAGTCACCAACCACATTATAAACGCGCTCTTATCTTCGTTTGCTTTCAAACCCTTTCTTTTACCGCACCTACCCGATCTCTCTACTAATCCTCTCAAGCTCTCTTCAGATTCACCACACGAAGATAAATCTATCCTCGCCGCCAGCCGATGGGGGAATCTCCTCTGTGTTCTCGTAAGGCACCGAACTCTATCGCCCGTGCCTACCTCTAATTCTTTCATAACCTCATCATATGGGTGGTTGCCAGAGATACCATCCTATCTCCCATTTCACTCATTATCATTAAAATAATCACTTTCGACATAACAATATACAGAATTCTTATACATATAATAATTAAAGCATACTTTTGATTCTGATATAAGCTTACCACCGGCACCATATCACTAACACCTACCATAGAGCTTTCCCTGTTAATCCTATTATACGCCTGCTGCAAATCCATTATAAATCCTAAATACAATTTATTCTTCTCTCCCTTTCTTTGATACTATCAATCATTCCCTTTAATCTTTGATTTGGTCCTCTCTACCACTTCTAAACGCACCTTATTCTTCCCAAAATTAGTTCTTCACTCATTCGACACACACTCTTTCGACCAAAATATCAACATATATCTTCCCTACAACACTCAGTAAACTAATTACCCTATAATACTTACAGTTACCTTTTTCCCTTACCCTTATATAAAGGTACTAATATTGAACTCCTCCAATCCCTCGGAACTATACCCTCCATAAACGTCTTTGTTACGCCCCGGCACAATCAATGAATCACCATCTCGCCTATATATATATATATATATATATATATATATATATATATATATATATATATATATATATATATATATATATATATATATATATATATATATATGTTCCTCTTCTTATATTACTAAATATATATATATATATATATGGGCGTATAAATCTTGGCGAAATAAAAATTATGAACCTTATATGTTTGCCAGACGACGTTTTTAAGGGTTTAGTAGTAGAAAAACTGAAAAAATACATCAATCGATAGATAATGAAGTAGTAATTACTAATTAATAACGTATTATATTATTATTTTTTAAAGTTTTAATGTGTTTTCGTTTTCATATTGGCTTAAAGTAAACTAGCTTTGTGTTTTTATACAGCTGGATTCTTCTAACATTATTCTCCGATAGAACTTTCAGTATGTCGATAGCATTTGCGGCTGTCAAAGCTGTTAAATCAATCACGGAAGGCGTACTCGTTATTCAGCTGCAAACAACACATTAAAAAACAATTGCAGAAAAATAAAGTATTTGAGCACTGATATAGAAAGATAACACTATATATATATATATATATATGTATGTATATATATATATATATACATAAATATATATATATTAACATATATTTTATGTATAAATAACATAATGTATCATACTAACATATATATATACCATATACTATATACCATATCACATATATGTATAATAACAACAATAACATATATATATATATATGGAAGAAATTATTTCTCTGTGAATATATATATGTATATATATATATATATAACAAACACACCTTTCAGGTCTTAGATCTTTCACCACACTGCCTGCCTTATATATATATATATATATAGCCTCTCTCACCTTCCACACCCACCACTCCTATATATATCTCACTCTCCTCTATATATAAACCTCCCTCATGCTCATAGTTTTGTGAGGTGAATAGAAGAGTTTGAGAGAGGATTGTGAGAATTGGAGGTGGCCAAAGGATGGATTTAGTAAACAATGAATAAATGGGGTTATGGTTATGAGTAAGGGGACAGTCCTCGGTGTGAGATTATGCTAGATGGTGAGCAGCTGGAGGACAAGTGACTGAGTTTAATATTTAAATATTTAGGACATATGTTGGACGAAAAGGGAACGGATGATGCCGAGTGTAGTAGGTAAGGTGAATTGCAGGAAGGAGGCTGGTGCAATTAAATCCTTGGTGGATGTAAAGAGGACTAAGTCTTGAGTGCGCTAGTGTGTCTTGTGTGATGGTAAGTTGTGAGATGAGCAGGAAGGTGGCTGGTGTCAATTAAATCGTTCCACTTTCGAATATGGGAACTAGTCTTTAGTGTACTTCAGGGTCTTACAGCAGACGGTGGCATGTTGTTACCTGTTAATGGCATAAAATGAAAATGAACTATGATTGATGGAATAAAGAGGAATTATGATCTAGAAGCTGTTTCGAAGATGAACCGTCACCAGAAATGTTGGTCTGAGAAAAATTGATAAAATGAGGAATGAACGTATTACAAAGTTGTATGGTATGAGTAAAAGGGACCCATGAAAATAAATAAAAGTATGTTTAGATGGTTTTGGTCATGTGGAAGAATGGATGATAGTAGTAGGGGAGCCATATTGTTCGTGTTGTGTATATATTATACCACGCCGGGGCTTCCACACGAGACCTTTTGAGCCCAATTTTTACACCACTTGCAGCCTTTTTGGACTTGACCTTTTTGGGCTTGACCTTTTTGGGCAAATTGCACTACGACCACCGACCTTTGGGCCTTGACCTTTTGGGCCTTTACCTTTTTGTGCCTTGACCTTTTTTGAGATTATTTATTATTATTTGAACTGTTTTTGGGAACCCTGATTTTTTGAGAACCCGGATTTTTGAGAACCGGATTTTTGAGCAGTAGAACAATTTTTTGGCAGCCCTGTTTTGAGACTTATTTTAACACCTTTAAAGAAAGGGTGCTCTCATTCCGCATCAGCAGCTCAGATTATCTCCTTTCCACCCCATTTTTACTAATATTGTGCTGAGCATAGTGGGCAATTTTACTTGATATTTCATTCTTCCACTTTGGAAGCAGCCTATTTTTGATGTCTTTACCTTGTTTGACCATGATATTTCGGCATTAACCTTGCAGCGCGTAGTCGATACCTTACCGGCTGTTTTTTGCCTCGTAGCCCACCCGTCCCATATTTCGTTCCTAACTTGTACGCATGTATGGACCTACCCTAACTTGAACACGCGCGTGCGCCTACACCTAACACACACACACACACACACACACACACACACACACACACACACACTTACGCAACAGACATTCACTATGCCACTTATACATACATTCACTATGACACTTACATTTACACTTACATTTACACTTATACACACGTGCGCGTGCACTACGCCACACCCTTGACGAATTACCATGGGTCCAATTGACTGGTAATTCCCGGAAGAGGCACTATTTAGGGGTTTAGCCTTCATTTTTGATATCTTTGCCCCATTTTGGAAGCCCATTCAGAACCTATTTAAAATGCCAACTTTACCATACGCCCACGCAGATTCAATTTTGACCCACTAACGATGGCTTTTGATGGTTCCCAATCACCGTAAGAGGAAGTATCTAGTGATGTTCTATTAGTGTTCTATGAGTGATAGATGAGTGCCAGGTGAGTGCCAAGTGAGTGCATGCGGTACAATGGTCACCAGTGGGTACCAGTGCCAAGTGAGTGCCATAGTGCCCGAAGTGGGTACACATAGTGCCAACTGAGTGCCACTTTTTTTCAAGCCTTTTCTGGCCTCCCCTGAGCCTAGAACAGCTATCAAGAGTATCCACTAGGTAATAAGGTATGAGGAATCAGAATGGTGTACATTACAATCTGCTAGAATGCTTCTACTATGAGTTAGTATTTTCTAACACTTATAGCATGACTGAATATATATCTAAAGAGTTACACAGTTGAGACAGTGTTCGCAAACGTTTCCGAGTCCGCCGCGTCCGCAGGTCAGCCCATCCGCGAAACCGCCGCCGCGTGCTCCGCGGGCGCAATATTCCGCCCACGCCGCGCGTGCACTCCAGAAGGCCTGTATTTCCCGCGTAACCGTCTGCGCGATTGATGCGTCCGCAGACGTTCCCGCGTGGCAATATGATATCGTATGTAAACTATTCAAAAATTTCTTTTCAAATATACTATGAGTCATTCATTTTTACACAGTGCGAAATTTTATTAAAACATATACTTTACATACCTTAAAGCAGTAAAGCAGTAAAACAATAGAGGTGTTATTACCTAACACCTAGGGGATTAGTATGCCTTTGTTTTACTGCTTTACTGCTTTAACTTTTTTACTCTTTTCCTTTCATGTTTCTCCACTTTAACTTTCCTTTCCTGGCACGCTTTCTGCTTCTGCTTTAACTTTCTTTGCTTTACTGCTTTAACTCATGTTTTACTGCTTTAACTACTGCTTTAACTCTCTGCTTTACTGCTTTAACTCATATACATTACATACCTTAAAGCAGTAAAGAATCAACAGAGGTGTTACCTAACACCCTAGGGGTAAACAAACACTGTTACTGCTTTACTGGCACTACAGCTCTTTACAACACACCAGCGCTGCTACGCTAACTCTGCTTTGTTTTACAATATCTCCTTTATTATTCCTATGTTTTCCTATTTATATTTTATTTGAACTTTTTATACTTTTTATTTCTCAACTCGACTTTATTTTTGTTTTAATACTTTTTTTTTAATTTGTAATGTAAGAATAAAAACACACAGAGTTTCTGTTATATAAACATTTTATTAAAATAAAATGTTTATATATACGAGTTTTAAGGGAAGTAAAATCGCGTTTTTCATTTTAAAGCATTTATTACATAATCAGAAACTATAAAACTATATAATCATTGACATACAAATTTTTAGCATCAAATATATTTACAAGTTTATTAAAAGAAACATTATTTAAAAACATATAATGAAATAAATACAGTATACACCACATAAATTAGAACTGATAGGTTGAACAGGAAAACATAGTTTTTACACAACTTACATTATTATATTTTAAAAATAAGGTAATATAATGATTATTCAATATAAATTTTAAGTTCAAAGAATCAGTTATGTGAACAGTATCGTTTTTTGCTCTATAAACGGAAATCCAATGTCCTGTTGAGGTGATGTGACGAGGCAATGTATTGAATATGAAGCAGGTATCCTTCTCCAACTTTACAGAGTTTATTTCGTTAATAGCAAACACGCCTAAAAAGCGAGGTTCATTTTTAAATACCGATTTTATTTCCGCTTCATTCATCTTTAATAATTCAAAAGTACGTTGCGTACTCTGTCAATTTCAATGAGTTGAGGATGCTCAAGATAGACCACTACAGTGATGGGTGATTGTAGACTCGATCCAAAAGAGAGACTTAGTCCTAAGGTGCCCTTTCTCAAAATGTTTAAATGATAGGCGTTACAAGCTGAAAGGTCTGCAGTAAGATCATAGGCGTATAAATTACTATTCTTTGCGTATTCTTCAAGATTTAAACCTGTCCCACTATCATTACATGATACAGTATTGGCTATTAAGTCGTAAAAAGGTCGAGTACAGAGAGATAGGTCTCCGATTGTATAACATTTCATAATCACGTCCGTGAGGCAGTCCATTCACATGTAAACTGATACCCCTAAGTCCGAAAGGTGTGAATTTATAGGGCGACTTTTTATAATTCCCGGAGTAGGCTTCATGCTCCACAATCCCTATTATTACTTTCTGTGGTGGTAAATTCCCGTTCACAATGTTAGGAATATTGATACTCGATAATCCTTGAGTGAAATTAAATATCTTGGTTTCAACTCTCTTAATAGGGTACTTTGCTGTAGTGTTCAAAAGCGAATTTTCAATTTCCAAATGACGTTGTGGTGATAATTTCACTTTTCTAACGTAGAGATAAGCCTCCAACAGTTTGAAAACAGGTTCTGGACATACAGCTGTAGCAGTAGGCTTACTTTTTATTTTAAGAGCAAATTTAGGATTTGACCGTGATAAAATGATTCTAGTATCTACAGATGGTAGAATGAATCTAGATATCGCCATTTAATCGACCATAAAATTCATAAGTATTATTTATGACTCTAGCTGCTTTATCTATATGTGCAGCTTCATCTTTGAAGCTATAAAAACCACATGATTTGAGATGAGACTGTTTAGCATCGTCTGAATAATTTAACAAATGCTCTATATAGCTTCTATAAGGATAATTAGCCGCTGATGCACCTAGTGAAGTTCCGTTAAGATAGACTTCAAGCTGTGTACATGTATACAAGAAATTTGATTCTGTATATACTATATGGTCATCACCCGTAGGAAGATCTGTACCATCAGGTTTTGTGAATTTCGTTTTTACATATAAAAACACATTAGAAGGGTCTAGGTATTGATCAGAAGTACCTGGAATATTGAACTAAAGGAACATCTGTATTGGTAATTGAATGCAGAGGATTAATACTGATAAAGTTGGACTCGCTAACGCTAATCTGTGTAGGAGTTCATTGAGAAGAGATCCAATTCACTCTTACAACAATCAGGACTAGAAGGATGAAGAAATGCATCTTGCGTATGTGCGAGCTCTGGTCGTATAATGAACATTTTCATGAAAAACCTTACTTATATACACAGCTCGTATAAAAGTTATCAGTTAGTAGTTAAATAGCAAATACATCAATACATTTTTTCTTTAAAGGTTTTTTCCGTTTAGTCTTTTTCTTTATGACAATCTTCTTGATCCCTCGACCTTGTCCTGACATTTTACGTCTTATTTTACGCTTAACATCATCCAACATCTCATCTGAAACATCGGCTATACGTCTTTTAAATGCTGTACGAGGATTATTTCCTGCAGCAATATCTTGAATAGTGTGCAAACCTGTTCTTATAGCTTTTTACCTACATATATTACGCACCCTGAGTAAAGGCCTTTTTATCATAACCGAAAATACCAGGCCGCACTACCCTCTACATTTTGTTCCCTGAATACCTTTCTTCCCAATGCTTCACTAACACAGGAGTATCTTTCTTGCACTATCTTTACTAGCGATGTGTGTGATAGAAAACCATAATCATTCACACTGTATATAATTCATTCATATATAATGCATCTCATTTTCTTTCATCATGAGACTTTTTCAATACTGACCTTGTAAGGAGAAAAGGATTTTCTTACAACTCTTTTATATGCACAGCATTACCAGAGGTAAAATTTGAATATTAGGGGTAGAATGTCCACAGTTATGAATGTTATAGCTTTACTCTCTTTTTGAGCCTCGCCACTCTTTGACAGGCTTTTGAATATTTTCCATACCTTATGGTAGTCATTATAAATACTGTGTATTACCTTGATACTTTTCGGATCAGTCAGCATATAGGATGGAGTGCACCATATAAATACGTGCTCGTCTCACTTCATCTTTTTATTCCATGTGGAGTCATGCAGGGTTGTTCTCACAGAATGGCCTCCCTAACCCTCTTCAACTTATAGTGAGGATCATCAATGAAATATGTCCTAATAACATCGCAATCTACAGGAAGCTCTTTGTTGCGTTGCCATAGTGATGGTTCAAAAAAACATCCAGTCTCGTAGTTTGTTTACACTTTTAGAACAAAGGCTCCATTAGCCCTTTACTCTTCATGGTACCGCATTTCAGTTTTGTATACCAAGTCCTTACACATAATACTCATATCAAAGAGAACGTTTAAATGACTAAAAATAGCAGGAACCGATTTAAAATAAGATTTAATGAAACGAAATTCAACTGTGAGAATATTCTTTTGTAACAGTGTGATTTATAAGGCTATCTTTGACCAAGTGTAGTTCTTTTTCTTGATACTATGCATATATCGTTTCAGCATTCATACCATACCACCGTTCATCCAGGAACAATTTATGAGGTAGTACTCATGTCGTATTGTGTCATTTCTCAGCTCTTTATGTGCTCTAACTCAAGGTTGTATCAGAGTTAAATTAACTTTGGTTAGTAAATCAGAATTTTTATTACATCTGGAATATCAAATCAGGAGGCCAGAAAGAGAACAGAGATTCTCTCAAGAAATGATCCAACTCTCATGGATTGTGTTCCCAGCAGACCAATGATTGTAGCTGCACTTAGCACCTCATGAAATATTAACCTTACAGCTGGATGCTCATCCCTTTCATTTTACAATATTTTCTTTCTTTTCTTTCCACCTAGTAATCAACCTCTTTTTCATTACCATATTAGCGTGATTTACAGTTGAACTTACTTTTTCATTCACCATATAAAATTACTTTGCCTTTTCACCATTTAAATCTTGGCCAATACCTTTAACTATCTTGACTGACCAGTTGGATGTGGCGGACTTTAAAAACTTCATGTCAACAGTTCTGCCATCTTTTCAATTTCCACTCAACCTGTTTAGAAACTCTTTTATAATCAGATTTACTCGATATCACTATTTTACTGTTTCTTTTCTTATATGACCTTATGCAAATCTATCTCAGTTTTTAGGCTATCTCTAAAAGGGTTGAGCTTTTCTCAGTTAATGACAGACCCTATTATAAAATAGCTTGAGATCAGTCAAACATTTCATCAACCTCATTTAAAATGATACTTTTGTCAAATCTCTCTGTAATAGTTTCTTTTTCATTGTGTTGGAACTCTTTCAATATTAGCTTTTGTTCTGAGAGAAATATATTATCTTAGCAACACTCTACTTTTTCTGATGCTCTCTCGAAACTCTCTTCCAAATTTAAATCTGGATCTAAATACATCGTTTTGGTGTTACTCATCTCAAATATCTATAAATTTTCCGAAGGCTGGCTGCATCAGGCAACATGTGGCTGATCTTTATCTCTTTTATTGGTTCCTTACAAATATCAAAGTATACGTCAAGTGTAAAGTATCACCCTTTGATGACTTTCCTTTCAATTTACATAAGAAGCTGTAAATTATCATTTCCAACCAATCTCAGCTTTGCCATAACTGCTATACGACTGGGAGTCATGGTTCCATGTAGAAATCACTGCCCAGTTTGCATGCCGATCAAGTGCCTCTTCTTTCCAGCTGTCTTTTTAACTCCATGCCTCAATATTGGGATGCCACTTCGAAACAGGCTTCAGTGAGCCCCCAGAAGCAGAGAAGTGACCCTCGATTAGTGCTCATATCAGCTTCTCTTTTGCACTCATGGTGCATGTCTGCACGACATGGCAGCAGCAGCTCACTCACCTGCACCTGCCCGCTCTGCATATCTGCCTCTCACTCTCTCTCACACTCACCTCACTCTGCCTCTCTGCCTCCTCCTCTCCTCTCTACCTCTCCTCCTTCATCTAAAAATGATCATTAGATACCGGGAAAAGAAAAAGAATTTAAAAAATATGTTCATTTATACCAGCATTCTGGCTTCATATCATAGCGAGCAGCATGTTGATTCAATCAGCTTCAGACCTATTACTCCAGGGTGTTTTTCCAGCAGTCAGGACTAGTAGCTGCAGTTGATTATCTTAGAAGCATCAGTACCTAGAGATGATAGAGATCTTAGCAGTGTCATGCCAGGGATATTAATAAATCTGCTAATCGGCTTGTATTTAAGATTAAAGTTCTGGGAAAATTAATAGTCTGAAGTTCTTGTTTGATATCATTCCATCCTTTTACAGGACCTTTCTGTTACGTGAGAGATCAACTATCAAATCCACAATATTTGATCCTTTAACTATTTCATCATCATACAGTCTCCTGCTTCATTTTCAAAGTTAGTGGTCATCTTTAAAAAATATTATATAAGCTATTCTGATGCACTCTAATAGGTAAGCTCTCCTCTAGGATATTTTTAAATTTATCTTCATTTTTCACTTCAAGTTTTACTTCATTAGGTGTATCTACATCATCGGTTACCGGGATACGTAGGGATGGATGTAGGTGCAAGTCTTTAAGATCTATCAATTTTTGTATGGCATCCTGGTATAAGATGCGTTTCTCATGGATGTTAATGTCTGAATTTAATATCTGTACACTTCTTTCTCATATTTGGTTATCTGTTCAACTTTAGGATCATATAAGCTATGAGGTAGAGGCTGCTGGAAAGATAATGAGTCGTTCTAATATAAAAGGAATCTGTTGGTGCAGCTATTGAATTTATCATTGCTCACTGTCTGTGAAGAGGGTTCATAATAATCAATGCATTGATGTCAACCACTCTCCCGTGTGAGAGTTACGTGAAGGCAGATGAAAACAATGATTCCATGGATTTTGCTGGTGGCTGCTCAATCACTTCATCCTCGGCCAGGGTTGTGATGAGTGAGACTCAGAGGAACTAATTCTCATACAGACGTGTTTATGCGTGTCTCACTTTAATTTTTCTCCATACACTCTCAAAGTATGGAATGCAGCAAACAACCTTGTTAGCAGGACAACCATGAGTTATAGGGAGCATAGGAGAAAGTGGCTTGAAGGCTCAACTCTCCACCTACATAACCGCTTCTTTTATTGCTCAGTATTTTTAATATTTAGAGAGGGGTTTTTTTAATGATCTTTCCTCATGACATACGCTTTACGCTACAGGCTTGGGTAAAAGGGCTGCATTTTTACTATGGGCTGCTCAGAGCACACCACACAGATGGGCTCCTCATCCTCCACCCATTGATTGTTCAGAATAGGTTTCAACTTTTAAGTTTTCCTCAGGGAGCCAGCTTACGGCTTGAGCACTCATGCATTGGGTGTGCTCCCTGAGTTTCCCTCTCACTTGGTAAGGCTGTTGTTTTGAGAACAACACTCTATGTCAGTGCAAGATGAGAGTTCACATCCAGCTTAATAGTGAGGGGCCAAGCAGCCTCAACACTATGCCACTTTAAAACTCACTGCACCGAAGAAGCTGTTTGAGGGTTACCAGCCATTAACTTGACTGCATATCTCTCCTTCTCTCCGTCCAGCTTTCTTTGTAGCTCTGTGTTTGGCTGCTGCTCTCCCATGCTTTTTGATGAAAAGCTGTTCTGTTATAAAACACAGATATTTGAATGTTTGAAGCTAGCTATGACATATAGTACCCATTCATTTGACGCATTAAATCATCTAATACAATAATTTTGTGACCTTGTATATTGTCCAGCGATCTAATATCGTATATGCCTTCATGAAATTGAATCACATCTTTATATTCTTTAGTAAGGCTGCCTGATCATTTTATTACCAACACCTCTTATTTTACAGGGGTTTGAACAACCTCTCAGTTTCACTTCAAAAATATTTAACCAAGCAGAAGAAAGTTTTACACCACATCTCATGGTCCCGCTACAGGCTCAAATGTAAACAGACACAGGTACATCAAAGGCTATACATAAACACTCAAAGTAAATGAGCCTTGAAGGCTCAATGATTTGAAATAAGTTTACAACATAAATAAAAAAACACTATCTTTTAACCTTAGGAAATTTCAGCTAAATTTTTATTAAAAATAAAATATATCATTCTATCAACAAAACTTTCATGTTTTTTCATTCTCCAGTTACAATTAAAAATAAAAATATTATTCAAAAATAAAAATAAAAACTAATAATAAAAAAATGACGAAGCAAAAATAAAAATATGAAAAACATAATAAATAACTCAAATATATGGGAGTTAAAACTCCAGTAAGCAGAAGGGATTAAAGCAGTAAAGCAAGGAAAAGTTAAAACCAGTGACGAAGGGTTAAACTCCAGTAAGCCGGTAAAAAACTTGATAAACAGAAGCATGCTAATCCCTAGTTGGTACTCAGCCAAACACTACGCTTTACCAGCCACAAGAATCCTCAGCTCATCATGGGATTCAAAAAAACAGTAAGAAAACAGAAGATTCAATGAGTAAAAATAGAAAAGTTCAAAAAACAATAAACATGATTCAAAAAACAGTAAAATAGAAATTAAACCATTAGCAAAAGTTAAACCATTGAAAGCAGAAGTTAAAGCAAATGGCATGATTCAACCAGTGGCTGAAGTTCAAGCATTGAAAGCAAATAAAATGAAGAACAGCACTAATCTTTCAGGGTGTTAGGCAATCAGCCACCTCCAATGATTTACTACTTTTCCACTTTGTACTAGAGACCTCTCAAAGTCACCTATGTTTTTAACTTTCAAATTTCTTTAAATATAGTAAAAATAGAGCTTGACTCTCTTTGTTGTTTTAGTCTTAGATCAATTTCACATTGATCTCATGCTCAATTATGGGGTGCACAAAAAATCTTATGGTTTGCCAGCAGCTCAGGACCACATGAGAAGCTCATGTGCCTGGGAGCTTTGCTCAAACAGAGAATCATGCCCTATAGAACACCACCATATGGCATTTAGTTCATGGGAGAAATCTGAGCTTGGAGCTTCACCGGAGACGGAATGGGACTGAAACGCGTTTGCAGGAGACACTCATCCTAAACTTCGTAGCGCTCAACTGCAGATATCATTGAATCAGTGCTATAAAGTGTTAGAAAAAATACCTAACTCATAGTAGGGAAGCATTCCTAGCAGATTGTAATGTACACCATTCGATTCCTCATACCTTATTACCTAGGGGTAGACACCCTTATTAGGGCTATTCTAGGCTCAGGGGAGGCTAGAAAAGGCTTGAAAAAAGTGGCACTCAGTTGGCACTATGTGGCACTCAGTTGGCACTATGTGGCACTCACTTGGCACTCATTGGCACTCACTTAGCACTCATTGGCACTCATTGGCACTCACTTGGCACTCACCTGGCACTCATCTAATACTCATAGAACACTAATAGAACATCACTAGATACTTCTTACGGTGATTGGGAACACATCAAAGCCATCAAGTTAGCATTAGGTCAAATTGACCCTTAATTTATATATATGGCAAGGTTAAGGACGAAATATCATGGTCAAACAAGGTAAAGACATCAAAAAATAGGGCTAAACCCCTAAAAGAAACTTGAAGCCACCAGTGATTGGTGACCCATGGTATCGCCAAGAATAACATAGTGTGCACGTATATATAAATGTAAAATAACAAACCTTGCGAGTGGCCTTGGATGTCATGATGAGATGTATGTCTATAAGTGGCATAGTGAATGTCTGTATAAAAAGTGTAAAGTGTGTGTGTGTGTGTGTGTGTGTGTGTGTGTGATAGCGCGTCGTGTGTGTGGCGTGTGTCATTGCACGCGCACCGTGTGGTGTTCAAGTTAGGGTAGGTCCATACATGCGTACAAGTTAGGAACGAAATATGGGACGGGTGGGCTACGAGTGGGCAAAAAATTGTCGTGGGCAAAAAATGACCCATGGTGTACGGCAAGGTTAATGCCGAAATATCATGGTCAAACAAGGTAAAGAACATCAAAAATAAGGCGAAGACCAAAGGGTATCCAAAAATTACCGTGGGCAAAAATTGCCTGATCCAGCAGTGATAGGGGGCGTAAATTGGGGGTAATACATTACAACGATTTGCTGACGCAACACGCACTACTGAAGGGTGCTAAAAATTAGGGTTCCCAAAAATTAGGGTTGCCAAGAAGTTGGGTTCTCAAAATTTGGGTTCTCAAAATCAGTTCTCAAAAAATCCAGTTCTCAAAAAATTAGGGTTCTTAAAAAATTAGGGTTCTCAAAAACTGTTCAGGCCAAAAAATGACATGGAAGACCAAAGGAGTTGGTCAGAAAAAAAGATGAGGCTTGAGGTCAAAGGCCCAGGTCAAAGGTCAGGGTAAAATTCAGAAACAAAAAGTTCAGGCAGCCCAAAGAGGTCAAGTCAAAAGGTCAAGGGCAGGTAAAAAATTGGGCTCAAAAAGGTCTCAGGTAGGTTCCTGGGCGGGTATATATATATACACAACACGAACAATATGGCTCCCCTACTACTGATGATATTCGGCTGGTTAAGCGGATGTATAGTGGTGAGTGTGTTGGGAGATCGACCCTGGCTGGGAGACCGAGAAAAAGTGAGATGAATTGTAAGGAATGTCTGAGAGGAGGTGAAATGTGTAGGTTTGGCGGGGCAGAAAAAGTCCATAATAGGAGGTAAATGGCAGGGTTTTTGTGAGGGTGTGTATGGTTGTAGTGGCCCACCTACTGGCCAGGAATAGGCTTCCCACATTGGCGAATGCCATAGTGAGGGGTCCGTCGCGGTCCCATGATGCTCTAGGTGGATTTTCTGTGCAGCGAGTTCCCACTAATAGGTATAAAAGGGATAGGTAAGGCTGGGCTTTCTTTTCGACGTGTCATATTCTTCTACTACTTTTCTGTTTCTGGTATATGTTAAGCACCTTACCCCCAGTCTTGGGGGAAAAAAGGTGGTTGATGATGATGATGATTGATATATATATATATATATATATATATATATATATATATATATATATACTGCTCTCTTATATATATATATATACTATATATATATATATATATCTCTACCTCATACTACCTCATATATAATAAAACTCAATAGGCATGCTACAATTCATAAATGGAGATTTATTTATAAAAATAATAATATCAATACGTAGGAAAAATAAAAGAAAATAATAAAAAATATTAGCGAGTTAAAAAAATGCCAAAAGTACTTTAGCAAGTATCAAGCACAAGTACCAAGTACAAAAGGCTCAAGTACAAGTACAAGTACAAGTACAGTGGTTTTAGAAACTCAAGTACAAGTACAAGTACAAGTACAGTGATTTTAGAAACTGCAAGTACAAGTACAAGTACAAGTACTCCAAAAAATGTACTTAAGTACAAGTATAAGTATATATATATATATATATAATACCTCATCATATATCCTCATACTCATAATAATATATATATATATATATATATATATATATATATATATATATATATATATATATATATATAAATGTATCTATATATTTATTTATATAATATAATAATATATATATATATATATATACTATATATATATATAATATAATATATAATATATATATATATATATATACTCGGTGGACCTCGTGTGGACCAGGGTAATTACTATCTACGATTTGCTTGTGTTGAGTTTGAAATAGTGCTGTTATATAAGACTGGGCTTATTATCACAAGATACATAGTATCTAATATCGACAGATCTAAGTGTTAATAAAAAACGTTAATATGGTGGCGTAAGAGTTATAACCTTTATTCGAAACCTTTAAAAGTGTGCAGTTATTACACTTTACGCATTGTTTATTTATAGTTTTAAAATCCTGCAAGTATTAATTCTATATAAGTTCATTTATCGGGGATTAGTAAGATTAAAGGTTAAACTTGATACATTAAGACTGCCACCAAATAAAATGTACAATTGAAAATTGCGCTATATTAACTAAGCAAATCTTCGCTGTAAACTGATTCAAATTTTGAGTTGTTAGTCTACATTCCATCGATCTAAAAAGAGAATATACAGCCATCAAGATTTAAAACTTAAAAGAATAACCATAGTACAAAACCTTCTATAAGGAAACCTCTTCATTTATCGGGGATTGGTAAGATTAAAGGTTGAACTTGATACATTAAGATGCCACCAAATAAAATGTACAATTGAAAATTGCGCTATATTGTCTAAGCAAATCTTCGCTGTAAACTAATTCAAATTTTGAGTTGTGAGTCTACATTCATCGATCTAAAAAGTGAATATACAGCCATCAATATTTAAAATTTAAAACTTAAAAGACTAAAAAAGAAGGAGAAAAAGAAAAAGTGTAGGATTGAATATAAATTGATTGTGTGTAGTTTTTAACCTTATATTTTATTTTTTTATTGTTTTTATTTTTTTTTTTTTTATTTTGTATGGTCATTTTAACCTTTTTTGTTGTTATTGTTATTATTGTGGGTTTTCATAATGAAGCTCATCGTATTCATTAATTATTTTCGTTGTTTTAATATTTCAATAAAGTATATATTTATAATATAGTGATTTTAAAGA
Source organism: Trachelipus rathkii (assembly GCA_015478945.1). Taxonomy (NCBI): domain Eukaryota; kingdom Metazoa; phylum Arthropoda; class Malacostraca; order Isopoda; family Trachelipodidae; genus Trachelipus; species Trachelipus rathkii. The sequence continues at coordinate 50,730 of JABUQX010075838.1, forward strand.
ATTTTGTGATTTGGCCAAAGATTTTAATAGAAAAGGGTTTTTAGCGGGTGTAAATTTTAAGAGAAAGAAAGGAGAGGGAGAGGGAGGGAGGAGGGGAAAAGGGGGAAGGGGTGTAGGAATAAATATAAATTATAGAGTGTGGGTTTTAACCTTTTGTTTTATATTATCATTTTAACTTTTCTTATTGTTATTTTTGTTGTGGTAAATTTGGGGAGCGGGGTGGTGGCCTTAGGTGTTGGGAGGTACCTAAGGTGGGGATCCCATAAAGCGTGCAGCCTGAGTGAATATATAATAAAGAAGGGAAAAGATGGGGAGGAGAGAGGTAATTAGGGTGGGATGTATGAATGTGAGGGGGGTAAACGAGGATTTGAAGAGGGAGGAAGTGGGGTTAATGTTTGAAGAAAAAAGGTTGGATGTGCTGGGGATAACTGAAACTAAGCTGAAGGGAAAGAGGGAGATGGATTTTGGAAAATACAAGGGTATGATATCAGGGGTGAACGAGAGAGTGAGGGCGAGGGAAGGGGTGGGAATAGTTATGAGGAAAGAGGTGTGGGATAAGGTAAGGTTGTGTAGTCAGGTGAGTTCGAGGATAATGTGGGTAAAAGTGAAATTTGGGGGGAAATGTGGGTTTTTATATGCGCATATGCACCAGTGAATGGAGCGGGAGGAGGAGAGAGAAAGATTTTGGAGTGAGTTGAGTGAGTGTTGGGAAAGTTTTGGGGTAAATGATAAAATTTGTCTATTGGGAGATTTGAATGCAGGAGTGGGAAGGGAGGGGGTGGGAAGAATAATAGGACCATTTGGGGTAGGGGAGAGGAATGTTAATGGAGAAAGTCTGTTAGAGTTGTGTGTTGAAAGAAGAATGATAGTGGGGAATACTTGGTTCAAAAAGAGTGAGAATCATAAGTATACATGGAAGAGTGAAATAATAACAGGGGGCTGAGTATGGATTATAATGTGTAAATGGGAAGGATAGGGGCAGATTACTAGATGTAAATGTATTCAGAGGGGCAGGGAGGGGGATATCGGATCACTATTTGGTGGTTGCTAGGATTAGGGTGGGAGGAGAGGTGACGGTGAGGGAAAGGGGAGAAAAGAAGAGAGTAGAAGTGATAAAGGTAGAAAAATTGGAGGAGACAGTGTGTAGAGAGAGTTTAGGAGAGGTATGGAGGATAGGTGGAGAGACGTGAGAGGGACGGGAATTGGGGAGGTGGAGGGGGAGTGGATGAGATTTAAAGAGGCAGTATGTGAAGAGGCTAGAAGGGTATGTGGAGTAAAAAGGGTGGGTGCAAGTAGAAGGAAAGGGAGTGAATGGTGGAATGAGGAGGTGAAGGAGGTGGTGAAAAGGAAAAAGGAGGCTTATGTGAAATGGTTGGGAAGTAGGAGTGAGGAAAGCTGGGAGGAATATAGAAGGGTTAGAGTGGAAGCAAAGAGGGCGGTGGAGAGGACGAAGAGAAGAGCAAAAGATGAGTGGTGTAGAAAAGTGACAGAAGAAAATTTTGAATCAGGCAAAAATGTTGTGGCCTGGAAAAAGTACAAATAAAAGGAAGAAGAGGGGGGGGTGGGGGGAGAGGATTAAGGGAGGAGATGGGGAGTGGATAGGAGGAGAGGAAAGGGTGAGGAAGAGGTGGGGGAGTATTTTAGTGGATTATTGAATGAAGTGGGTGGGGAGGAGGAAAGATTTGCAAGAGGGTGGGTTGGGGAATGAAGGGGGAGGGAGGGGAGGATGAAATACAAATGGAGGAAATTAATAGAGGAAAAAAAGGGAAGTCCGCAGGTCTGGATGGTGTGAGAATGGAAATGTTGCAGAAGGGAGGTATAGGGGTGGAGGAATGGCTGTATAGGTTATATAATGTATGTTGGAGGAGTGGTGAGGTACCACAGGATTGGGAGGATGGTTGTTTGGTCCCCTTGTATAAGGGGAAGGGAGAAGATGGAATGTGGGAATTATAGAGGTATATGTCTTTTAAGTGTGGTAGGGAAAGTGTATGGGAGAATACTGATTGAGAGAGTGAGAGGTTTAACGGAGGGGAGAATAGGGGAAGAACAAGGAGGATTTAAAGGGAGGGGAGAAGAGGGGTGTGTGGACCAAGAGTTTACTAAAGATATGACGGAGAAAAACTATGAGAGAGAAGAGAGGAAAGTGTATGGGTGTTTTTAGATTTAGAGAGCACCCTTGAGTATAGAGTGAATAGGGGTGAACTGTGGAGGGTGTTGGAGGAAAATGGAGTGGGGGTAAATTAGGTAAAAGTATTAGGGCCTTTTATAGAAATAGCAGAATGTGTGTGTTAGGAGGGGAGAGCGAAATGTTTGGGGTGGTGAGAGGATTGAGGCAGGGGTGGGTGTGTAATGTCGCCGTGGCTATTCAATTTGTTCATGGAGTGTTTGCCAGAGGAATGGTGAGGGGAGGGGAGGGGGTGGAACCGATGGTAGCGAGATGATGAAGGTATTGGATTTGCTGATACTGTTTGCCCGGACGATACTGCCCTTGTGGCGAAGACGCGGAAGGGCTGAGGTATTTGGTGAGGGAGTTTGAGAGAATGTGTGGACAAAAGGGGCTTAAAATAAATCCAGGTAAGAGCAAAGTGTTAGTGTTTGAGGAGGAGGAAAGAGGGGAGGGGGAGGGGTGAGAGGCTAGAGCAGGGGAGTAGTATTGGAAGAAGTAAAGATTTTTAGATATTTAGGGATGGATTTGGGTAAGAGGGGAGGGATGAAGGAGGAGATAGAACATAGAGTAGGAGAAGGAATGAGAGCTTTGAGTGGTCTGAGAGAAATATGGAAAGGGGGGATTTATCACAGAAAGTTAAGATAAGTATGTTTGAAAAAATTTGTGTACCAGCGGTGTTGTATGGGTGTGAAACGTGGGGGTTGAATGCCAGGTCCAGGAAGAAGTTGGAAGTATTTGAGATGAAGGGGTTGAGAGCGGTTTGTGGGGTTAGCAGAAGGGAGAGGATTAGGAATAGGGTGGTGAGGGAGAGATGTGATTGGAGGAATGGGTTGGTGGGAAGAGCGGAAAAGGGAATGTTAAGATGGTATGGGCATCTAGTGAGAATGGAGGAACAGAGAGTGGTTAGGAGAGTTTGGGAGGCGGAGGGGATAGGAAGGAGAGGAAGGGGGAGACCAAAAAGGAGGTGGATGGATGGAATAAAGGAGATGCTGGAGGAGGGAGGGATGAGGGAGGAAGAGGGTAGGGTGTTGGCGAGAGATAGAGTGGGGTGGAGGAGGTGGGTGGGGGCGAGATGAGAGGAAGTGTGAATGAGAGAGGCTGTACGTACCACTACCCCGCTCAAGCGGGAAAAAGTGTAAGTAAAATAAATAAAATAAATAAATATATATATATATATATATATATATATATATATATATATATATATATATATATATATATATATATATATATATATATATATATCTGTGTATATCTTTTTTCTTTCTTACTCTTCTTTATATATATATATATATATATATATATATATTTTACAATTGTGTGAGTATACGTAGTTGAGTAATTCTTTCGAAAGAAATACATTTCAAACGCTACGTTTATTGTAGGCGTGCAAGAAAGCCAGGGTCATTATAAACGATACAATTACTGTAAATCTAGATTCAATATAATATAGGCATCATCGATGCATTAAGATCAATATCAATTTCGTTATCTTTATTTGTAAATGGGAACATGAAACGGAAAAGGACCAATAAGAGAATAAAAATTCTTTATGTTGAAAAAGAACCATAACAAGAGCATGTCCCAATACTACTACTGCTACAACTACTACTGCATCAACTACTACTACTACTACTACTACTACTACTACTACTACTACTACTACTACTACTACTACTACTACTACTACTACTACTAATAATAAATAGCAATAATAACCAATAATAATAATAGCAACCAACCCAATAATATAACATAATAAATAAATAATGTGTAATAATAATAATAATAATAATAATAAAAAAAAAAATAATAATAATTATAATAATAATAATTATAATAATAATAATTATTAATAATAATAATAATAATAATAATAATAATAATAATAATAATAATAATAATAATAATAATAATAATAATAATAATAATAATAATAATAATAATAATAATAATAATAATAATAATAATAATAAATAAATAAATATAACAATAATAATAATAATAATAATAATAATAATAATATTAATAATAATAATAACTAATAATAATAAAGAACAATAATAAATAATAATAATAATAATAATAATAATAAATAAATAAACATAAATAATAATAATAATAATAATAATAAAAGAAATATTTCCCAGTTCACCAATTTCTGAAAGATGTTTCCATGATTCATCTTTTTTTTTCATTCCATTTTGTAGATTTCCATTTTTGTAGATTCAAAATTTTTATAAACTTTTATAATTTTATTTTCTAATGTGACTATTTCCCAATTTTAAGTCTAATATTTGAATAACTTTTGATTACACATTGTGAAAGTTAAATTTTGTTAAACATTCACACGTATAATATATGTAATAATAATAATACTAGTAATAATAATAATAATAAAAATAATAATAATAATAATAATAATATCCAATCAACCAAGGACAATATAAGATCATTGTATCAAGCAATAATAATAATAATAATAATAATAATAATAATAATAATAATAATAATAATAATAATAATAATAATAATAATAATAATAATAATAATAATAATAATAATAATAATAATAATATTAATAATAATAATAATAATAAAAATAATAATTTTAAAAAATATTTTTTTTATCAATATTAATAAAACTAATAATAATAATAAAAACAATATTAATAATAATAATAAATAATAATAATAATATTATGTATCAAATAAATAATGGCATAATAATAATAAAAATAAACCAATAATAAATAAATAATAAACTAATAATAAATAATAAATAATAAATTATAAATAAACAAATTATAAAATAAATAGATAAATAAACTAATAAATAGAAAATATTATAAATCACAAACAAGCAAAGCGATAAATAAACAATAATAATGATAATAATAAACCAAGCAATATCCAATAACCAGTAAATACGATAAATAATCAAGCAATCAAACAACCAATAAACAATAATAAATAAACATTAACACATGAATACATAATGGTAAGCATGACGGCTGACAAATAAATAACGTAATATAAATAAACAATAGTAAACCAATAATAAAAATGGGTTGGCTCTGTTAGGTTCATCATTCAATACTCGTTCGGGCTTGCGGCATATTTTTCACACTAAACACTAGATATTTTTTGGTTCTGGGTTATTTTGGTAAGGATTTTTCATTTTTTGCAGAAATATTCAAATCCTGACAACCTGAACTCATTTGATATTTAATGTTTTTAAAATGAATGGTAAGAGAGACAGAGCTTTTCAAAGGGTCATAATCCAGTAACTTCACACTATACCACACACACACACACATGCACCCCTACACACACATGCACACACATACACAAGCTTATATATATATATATATATATACTCTCTTACCTATATATATATATATCATATATATATATATATATATATATATATACACCTCAAATTATATTCTCAATATATATATGCCTTATACCTTAAATATATATATATATATATATATAACCTTAATAACCTTATATATATATATATAACTAATATATATATATATATATATATATATATATATAACTTAATATATATATATATATATATATATATATGCTATACTGCGCTGTATAACGCTGCTGCTAATACTGCTATATATATTTATATACTCACCTCAAGAACTTGGATTCCCTCTCAGTTAAGGGTTCGAATCCTCGTTCGGCTACATAAAATGACAAATAAATTGCTGTCAGTAGGAAATTTTCTGTAATATTTATGCATTGCAGCGAACGGCATAGTGTATAATACAAATCTCAATACACACACATCACTACAAAAATAGCCAACACATACAACAGAACAAGCTATTCACATATAAATATCCTACTTCTCATGCTTCCCAAATTGGAAAGGCCGCGTTTTAGGATGCGAACCCACGCCCGCGGTGGCAAGCAGTCCGACTGCGCTGCGCTGAAACAGGACTTACTATCGGGCCTCCATATCCTTGCACTTTAGCACTTGGTCAGAAACCATACAAATACTTTCCCTGACCAATTTCCAATCTCGGGATTGAGGCCACTAGTAGTATTGCCCCGGTTTGACCGGTTACACCTATTTCTCAAAAACTATAAGAAGTATCGGTCTGAAACGGTACCTATGTTCTATTCAACCGTATGTTGTTAAGCTCGTTTTGCTGTTTCATATCTTTAGAGATGTATATAGGGGGTACCTCCCCTTGAGAGCTAACGCAAAATATTGCGTACGCCCTTGTGGCTGCTTCCAAGCCAGCGAAGATTAGGCCTAAGGGCAAGATCGGATCAACCGACCACTTGGCAGACAGACCGAAGGTCGTTCTGTCTGTATTATTATTATTATTATTATTATTATTATTATAATTATTATTATTATTATTATTATTATTATTATTATTATTATTATTATTATTATTATTATTATTATTATTATTATTATTATTATTATTATTATTATTATTATTATTATTATTATTATTATTACATCGTAAAATGAGCTCACGGGTGAGCTCAATTTTGAGCCGACTTCAGCTCAACCCTCGGTTTCATCTCAGCCTCCGAGCAAATCGGTTATTTCTTAGTGTAAAATGCACGCACGCACGCACGCACGCACGCACGCACGCACGGCTGCACTCAACTACGGTTCCGATTCTGACAGCAAAGGCGACTCAAGGTTCGTCCCGTTACTATATTATATATATATACTATATATATATATATAATATAATAACATATATATATATATATATATATATATATATATATATATATATATATATATAAATTGCTCGTCATATCTATATAATATTATATATCTCTAAACACATAAAATTCAATTTTTAGTCTGAGGTTCGATAACCTATGGCTCCGATATTTACCTATAGAAGATTAGAGGAGTTATCGTATCGGGCTAAAATTTGGAGTATTGCCACAGTTTGAGCGGTGACACCTTTTTCTCAAAAAGTATAAGAGGTATCGGTCTGAAACTTGGTATATGTTCTATGTATGTGTTAAGCTCGTTACACGCGAAATTTCAAGTCGCTAGGATGTATATAGGGGGTACCTCCCCCCGAGAGCGAACGCAAAATATTGCGCTTACGCCCTTGTTGCTGCTTCCGAGCGAGCGAAGATTAGGCCTAAGGGGCATGATCGAGCAACAGTCAGACAGACCGAAGGTCGTTCTGTCTGTATTATTATTATTATTGTGTGTGTGTGTGTGTGTGTGTGTGAGTGTGTGTATATGGGGGTCGATGTGTGTGTGTGTGTGTGTTTCTTTATTATTAAAACAAATTATTATTATTATTATTATTATTATTATTATTATTATTATTATTATTATTATTATTATTATTATTATTATTATTATTATTATTATTATTATTATTATTATTATTACATCGTATTTAGACTTCATATTAACACTCGGCTCCAAAAATATTATTATCTCAGCACCATTTTTAGTAGTATTATTATTATTATTATTATTATTCATTATTATTATTATTATTGTGTGTGTGTGTTATTATTATTATTATTGTTAATACATCGTAAAAATTGAGCTTTCCTCCGTGAGCTCAATTTTGGCTCAGCTTTCCAGCTCATAGCATAAGGTTATCACAGCCTGAAGCTCGTCTGCTGACTCTCTTGCCAAATTTTTCACGCACACACTTTGCACACACACCACTCTGCACCAAGCTAAGGTTCCAGTTTAACAAGCAAAAGCGACTCTGGCTCCCCCCCGTTCCGCCTCCGACATCGACTCACACAACATATATATATATATATATATATATATATATATATATATAATATATATTATATATATATATATATATATATTTTTATGTATCACTCTCTCTCTCTCTATATATATATATATATATATATATATATATATAAATATATATATAGATATATATATATATATATGCTATATATATATATATATATATATATATATAACTATATATATATATATATATATATATATATATATATATATATAGGTGAAAACTCTTTTTAGGCTCCGGCTCTGGCTCCGGCTCAACATATGACTCCGATATATATCATAAGAAGTTGGGGTACATCATACATCAGATTTAAAATTTGGAGGGGGTTAGATAGTGACGTAACCTCGTCGTAGACGATGTTACGTCCCTGGAGTCCCCGAAGGGAGGACCCCACCTGATCAGGGGGTGTTCGTAAATGCTGAAAGTTGGTGAGAAGTTCAAAGTTGAATTTCTAAAGAGTTGGTATCGGATTCGGAGGAGTTGGCTCCGGCACCGGTGCTGGAGTCGATGCGGTGCCGACGAGTTAACAAACATTCGTATAACAACAATAATGTTGGTATGCTTCCTGCTCATAAATACATTTGATACCATGAATTTTCGAAAACCAATGGTTTCAGAATATCGAAAAAAGAAAAACCAATAATCCGTAGCAAAATTTCTTATTCTTTTTTATGATGTTTTTAACTTCAATTACGTTTTGATATACCTAAAACAAATAAAATGGTGATAAATAAAATAAACTAAAATCAGCTTCGCTGATCGCCGCCGCGAATCTATTGATCTCATTGATTCGATATATTTTCACTAAGGTATGCATTTTTACATACCTAAGCAAACCAAATGGTAAATCGTAAATCAAAGCCCTTTCCTCATTGCCACGATCCATTAGATCTCAGTGATCTATTGATCTATTGATCCTATTGATCTATTGATCTATTGATTCAAGTCATATTTTTACTAAAAATTGTCACGTTTTTACATGCCTAAAGCTTCATTAGTCACGTAAATAATAAATGGCTTTCTTTCCGCACACTGTGAATCTATTAGTTCAGTCTCTTATTTTTACTTTAAGGCCATGCGTTTTACCTTCCCTCAAAAGCTTGTAATCAGTAAATCAGTAAATCAAAACTGCCCTCCTTATACCACATGATCTATTGATCTATTGATCTAATGATTCAAGTCATATTGCGCAAAATTATAAATTTTTACGCCTCAAAAACGTAAATAAGTAAATGTCGGCAATGACACGCCTCCACTAGCGACCATTGATCTCATTGATCATGATAATGATTCGGAATCTGCACTTATTTTTTACTGCATTGTAATTTCTATACTAAACAGTAATCAGCCAAATAGCTTTCATCAGCTTCACCTCACGTAACCATGATCTATTGATCTCTTGATCTAATAGTCCTATTAAGATGTATCAGTCTTTTGATCCAATGGAGTTAGAATATAATTTTATCCAGGTATCATGTGTTTTACGCCACCTAATCGTAATCCCGAAACAAACTATACCACACCCACTTTCATCATCCATGATCTCATTGATCTATTGAATAATGAATCATGAATCTTATGGATTCGATACATTTCAGAATGCATCATTTGGAAAAACATAACCTTAAAGCACAAATTACTATACATGATCAACGATATTACTAACATGTAAGTTTCACCAATAGCGAGCTTGTAGCATCATCTGAACTATGAATATAATACCTAACGATAAACCCTGACATCTTAAACTTGTGATCAGCATTAACGTCAGCTTTCAAAGTTCCCTTAACACGCAGTAAAAGTAGCCAACATGGCAGGAACAAAGGCCGTAACTATTACACTTTTTGTCGCACATCTCAGCTTTATAACAATGTTAATTTATAATTAACATGGTATCATTATTTTAAAAATTTATGCCAACATTGGAGTCAAATTCATCAAGCCACGATAAACGATCCTGCTCTCGGCATAAATAAAGGTTTCATCTCAATAAAACTAACATGTAAATGGCGGCTGTGAGGCAGAAAATAATCTGTACAGACCAAAGCGCCAGCCTGACTTACGGCGGTGAAGCATTAACAGTAACAAGTTCTGGTCTGCCAGAAAAATAGCTTCGCTCATTGCAAACGCTAACTGTTGCCGCGCCAAAACGCAGCTTTCCGCTGCCGTCAACGTTCAATACGCATGAGCTTCGTGCAGCTGTTTCCGCCGAAATATATAAATATGCAGTTACATCAGCTAGATAACAGGAAATATCATAACTAACATATTAAAGTTTTCTCATTATCATAATAAACTAACAATTTATCATATTATACCTATATGTAAAATAAAAGTTTTATCAAACATAACATAAAAATAACAAAGTTTTATCCAAACATAACATAAAAATAGTTCTTTGAAAAAATATAGTAAAGTATGATAATTTACCGAATTTAAACAGTAAATCAATAAATCGGTAAATGAAACCACCAGTCCCCTCGGCCCTCCTATCCACCGTCGGGCTTTTGAATCTCATTAGATACCAATGATTCGGAATATATCGAGCATCATCAATTTTGAAGCTAAAACATAGTACAAAACAAGGTTCTTTTCCACTCCATGCCAACTTAGAATATATTGCTGTTTGCAATTATTTCAAAATTCAATAAAACTACTGTAACATTGCCGAGCTTCAAAATATAATGAGGCCGACGGGACTTCAACACACGCCCGCACGAAATAACTACTAGCGCTGTCAACAAATTTCCATGCCAGCTTTGTACAGTAAAGTACCTGGCACCTGCAGCATGCAACATAACCTATTTGCTTTTTCAAGCATATCTAACATATCAATGTTAATTTTATTGTGTATTAGATCAAGTAAGTTTACAAATATCCTTCTAGGATAGTATAGCTAAAAATGGGTTGTACTGTACTAACCAAGCAGATATATGATAACCTGGCACAATGTTCCACCGCATTAATAAAAGCTAGCTGTAACAATAATATGAACTAAAAATGTCATACAACTGACAAAATCTAACACAGCTTACACCCTAGCTCAGCTGTTGGCACATTAACAGATACGCTTAATACCAGTAAAATGGCTTGTGTTACCGCTGGCATGAAACTTCATTATGCTTTTTGGAAAACTATCCTCCTAACATGATGAATTATTTTTGTTAAACCGATATATTAACAAATTTATCATAAACTTGTCTAATTAAATCAGCACAGGATAAAAATAGAATAAGCTGCAAACATGTAACAGTTTTGTCCAAACCGCAACAACCACAGAAATAGTTCTTTAGACAAGGCTCCATGCTTGACAAAAGTGTAGCAAGTTACTCGTTTTGGCTGATAAAATCGATGATCAAACTATCAACCCTTCCCACCACTCTCCCACCACATGACCTTTTGATCTAAACTCAGATCTATTAGATTAATATCTGTTTCCGAGTAACATTTAGGATAAAACCTTAACACAAAAAATAAAGGTTCTGCACTCCATCCACTAACAAATGTCAGGATATATGCTTTGGCATCTTCAGTTTTTGCATTCAGCAGCTACATAACATAACACAGGCCAGATATAATGTGCAACGACAAACCCTAACACACCATAAGTACGAGATAAACTACTAACGTGCTCAAGGCTTTGCGCCTTTGGCCAGTAGGAGCCTAACGCTGGGCTGAGAGCATCAAACTGTTCACATACCGGCATATCCTCTAACATCAAATAGGTATTTTTGCATTACAAATGTATCATTGCTAGAAATTATCATATCTGTCTAAATAAATCTATGCACTGACGTGGTGGAAATCTGCATTAACATGTCAAAAATTTGTGAAAAAGGCTGTAAAAGCACTGTTTAACAATTTAAATGCATATATAAAATCTAAAATATCATAATCTAACGAATAAATTACGAGCCATAACAGAAAGTGATACAACCAACATAACCTTAAAAATAAACAATTTTAATCACAGACCTTAACTTGTAAAAATGAGTTCTTTGAATAAAATCTCCACTGATAGGCATAAACCAGGAAGTTCACTAGTTTTTACTAAACCATTAGTCGTAAAATAATAAAATCAAACACTTATCACCGATTACTACTTATCGTCTCCTTGATATTAGAACTATTGATTCAGTGTAATTTCATTTTATCATTTGGACCAAAACATAACACAAGCAGGTTTCTTTATATGCTGACTACGGAGAAATATGTGCTTACATGTAACACAAAGTTTTAGCATCAATAAAGCTAACATATCATAACCTGAACTAAGAATATAATGTACAAATGCAAACCTAACATACCTCGCGTATAAATAATCCGCTA
>JABUQX010075839.1:5000-7500 GCA_015478945.1 Trachelipus rathkii
TATACCAAATTACGAGACATGCTTAGTAAAACTGACTGGGATAAAGAGTTTTAAAGACCAAAACTGTTTATCATGTGGGAACATTTTAAGCAAATTTTTATGAATATTCAGTCAGTATGTTTTAAGGATAAACCCATTAGGGTGGCGAAGAGAAAACCTGTTTGGCGGAATAGAGAGATAAGAGATAAAATCAATGAAAAGCTTAGTGTTTTAAAATATTCAAGGGGAGTAATAGGGAAGATGATTTAGAAAATATAGAAAAATAGAAATATTAACCAGTCAATAAGAAGGCAAAGAGAGAGGCAGAAATTATTTTAGCAAGAATAGTATTAAGGACCTGAAGAAGTTTTTTAGCTTTTTAAATTTTAAAAGTAAGAATAGGACAATAGGTCCTATTAAAATTGATGAAATTTAGTGAGTTCAGATAAGGAGGTGGTCAACATTTTCAATGCTTATTTTGCTCCAGTGTTTACTAGGAAAGATTACGATAATAGTTTGGAGACTAATAGTTCTTGTAAATGCATGTACAATGACTTACAGAGATTTGAATTTGGATGTAAAGATATTAAAAAGTTACTAGACCATAATTGGGATTCAAGTAAAGCTGCAGGCCCCTGATGGTATACATGGTAGAATTTGAAAGGGGTAGTAACCCAGACATTGCAAAGGCACTGAATTTGATTTTTAAGCGATCTATAACATTTTGTGAGGTACCAGATGACTGGAAAACGCATATGTTGTGCCTATTTTATAGAAAGGTAGTAAGGAAATTTGGTAATTAATAGGCCCAGGTTGCCTAACATGCTCTGGTGTAAAGGTTCTGGAAACGTTACTGAATAGGTCATATAGAGAAAATATTTAGAAGATAAGCAAGGTTTGTATGACCCCAGCACGGTTCAGAAAGGGTAAGTCAAATGTCAGACAAACCTTTTAGAATTTATGGAAAACATTACTGACTGCATTGACCGAAGAGATCCAGTTGATATTATAATATATTAGACTAGCAAAGCTTTTGATAAGGTTCCCGACATAAGGCTGATGAAGAAGATATTGCATTGTGGTATAGGTGGAGTGTTACATGGTTGGATTAAAGAATGGTTGTGGAATAGAATACAGTGTGTACAACTTAATGGCAATAAGTCAATCATGGGAAATAGTGAAGAGTGGTGTCCACAGGTTCAGTGCTGGGGCCGACTGTTTGTTCTTCATATATGTATATAAATGGATTTTAGACAGGGACTTAAATGCTAAATGTTTCTAGAGTTTGCTGATGCTCAAAGTGGCCACCTAGTTTAGGAAAGTGAGCGGATGTAATAAGATTTCAAAATGATCTTGATAACTTCTTGGGTGGGCAGATAGTGGCAAATGAATTTAAATAGTAAAAAGTGTAAGGTTCTTCTCCTAGGTTACTCGCAAATAAAAGTTTTAACTACCATATGAATGGGGATTGGCTGAGTCTGTGGACCAGGAAAAAGATTTAGGTTGTGATTATAAGCAGTAATTTGAAAAGTAGCTAATCAGTGGTTTGGAAGCTAGAAATAAGCTAATAAGATGCTGGCATAATAAATCGCAATGTTGTTTACTAAGAGCAAGGGAAGTAATACAGTAAACTATATAATAGCTATGTTTGGAGGCAAATAATAGAGTATTGTGCACAATTTTGGGCCCCTTACTTAAAGAAAGACTTAGATAATGCAAGAGAGAGTGAACGTGAGCACAACAAGATGATTTCTGGGTTTGAGGTAAGAGCTATGGAGGAAAGGCTAAAGGAGTTAGGAATGTTTTTATGTAGAAAGGCGATTTCTCAGAGGGACATGATACAAGTCTAATCAAAATTTTTACAATCTATTGATGAATACAGAGACAATAATTCTTTATTACGTGAGAGCACGGACGGGAGACCAGGGGACATAACAAGAAAATTAAGAAAAAAGCATTGGCCATCTTGATATACGAAAGTATACATTCAGCAATAGGGTAGTTAAATTTTGGAATGATTGCCACAGGAAGTTGTTGAGTGTGACTCAATTGCAACATTTAAGAAAGGGTTGGATAGGTATATGGATGGTTGGGTATCATATTAGTAAAATTAGACGAAGCCAAATTGGCTTGTTTTTAGTTAGATATTAAGGAATGTTAGAATGCATGTGTGACCATAACTTTAGTTATTAAGCGCATGTGGCCTGGTTGTGGGTAACATGTACTCATTTTATTTTTACTAACCAAATTGTGCATTTTGGTTACAGAAATTCATGACAAGCGCTAGGAGTTGCTTTTGGATTTTGCCAGGAGAGCCTGTTTGCGTTAGTGGGTTTTGATGGGACAAGTCTCGATAGGCCGCTTGTGGCTTCTTACTGTCCCTATATTTCTTATGTTCTTATGTTCTTATGTTCTTATGTACTGAATCAACGATGAATTGGGCAAGGTAAAGGTATTGCCACGTGTTTCTGAGGACAGTTTAAGCATACACACATGTTAAAGCACGCCAAACACATTAAAA
>JABUQX010075839.1:25000-40000 GCA_015478945.1 Trachelipus rathkii
TATCAAATTTATTTAATATTTTGAAAACCTCTGTTAAATTTCTTTCTCATCTTCTTTGTCTCTAAAAGAATGTAAATATCTAATTCACGTAGTCGTTGCTCGTATGACTTACCTCTCAATTTTGGTATTAATTTGGTTGCCCTTCTTTGAATTTTTTCTGTCCTTTTTGAGGTATGGACTCCAAAACTGCACTGCGTATTCAAGATGAGGTCTAACTTATGTTTTATAGAGAGGAATTATTATATTTTTAGATGTATATTCGAAGTTTCTGGCAATAAAGCCTAGAGCTTTATTTGCTTTCTTAATCAGTTTTCAAGCACACCCATTCTTGGGAAAATAGAATAAAGATAAAGAAGAAGAAGAAGAAGAAGAAGAAGAAGAAGAAGAAGAAAAGAGAAGAAGAAGAAGAAGAAGACAAAATATATATGATCAGTCATGAAGTCAGGTAGACAAATATTTGACAGAAATAGACAAAATGTAAAAAAAGTATATTTAATTAAAGGAAAAGTGAAGAAAAAAAACGAATAAAAATGGAAACAAAAGGTAAAAGGCTAAACATGCAAACAAACAGAGATGGATGAATGGATGAATGGATGAACAGGCAGAAAGTGGAAGACCGGAAGAAAAAATATAAAAGGAAGAAGAGAACTCATGGGAATTTATAATTCCATTGAGTTCTACATAATTATTATCGAACAAAAGAAAAGCCCAAAAATAGAACTGAAATAAACATTATATAAGATAAATACTGATAAAACTTTTTAGAAAATAAGCACTGTAAAACATTTAAAATAAACACTGAACAGCGTTATATATGATAAACACTAAAATTGTTATATAAGATAGACAACGAAAAAAACGTGATATAAGATAAACACTGATAAAAGTTACATAACATAAACACTGAAAAAAAACGTTATATAAAATAAACACTGAAAAAGACGTTGCATAAGATAAGCACTAAAAAAACTTATAGAAGATTAGCACTAAAAAAGTGATATATAAGATAAACACTAAAAAACGCTAAATAAAATAAACACTAAAAAAGACAATACATAAGATAAACACTGAATAAAAACGTTATAGAAGATAAACACTGAGGAAAACGTTACATAAGATAAACACCGAAAAAGCGTTATGGAGATAAACACTTAAAAACTTAAAAACGTTATATGCGGTAAACTGAAAAAATAAATTTATATAATAATAAATAATACGTATATAAGATAAACACTTGAATGAAACGGATAATAATAATAAATAATAATAATAATATAATAATAAATTGTAATGATACAATAATAATAAAATATAATAATAAAAAGGTGGAGAATATGTATTGAGATAAAGTATAAAGATTAATTATTCCTCGGGCTTCGGAGTCCAATCCTTTCCCTTTCGGTAACAATGACGAATCTCGAATCGACCCTCATTTTTAAATCTTTTTTTATTCCAAGTTTTGTAGAAGAAAGTCTCTAAGTAGTCTATTTGTTTAATTCGCTTCCGTCGTTGTGTTATTGTGCCGTTGGGTCGTTGGGTCGTTGTGTCGTTGTGTCGTTGTGTCCCTGTGTATTTATGCTGTTGCATTGCTGTGTCGCTACGTCGTTGTGTCATTGTGTTGCAATGTTGCCGTTGGGTCGTTGTTGTCGGTTGTGTCGTTGGGTCGTTGGGTCGTTGTGTCGTTGTGTCGTTGTGCCGTTGGGTCGTTGTGTCGTTGGGTCGTTGTGCCGTTGGGTCGTTGGGTCGTTGGGTCGTTGTGTCGTTGTGTCGTTGTGTCGTTGTGCCGTTGGGTCGTTGGGTCGTTGTGCCGTTGGGTCGTTGTGCCGTTGGGTGTCGTTGGTCGTTGTGTTCGTTGTGCCGTTGGTCGTTGGGATCGTTGTGTCGTTGTGCGTTGGGTCGTTGGGGTCGTGTGTCGTTGTGGTCGTTGTGTCCGTTGTGGCCGTTTGGTCGTTGGGTCGTTGGGTCGTTGTGCCGTTGGGTCGTTGGGTCGTTGGGTTCGTTGTGTCGTTGTGTCGTTGTGCCGTTGGGTCGTTGGGTCGTGTGTCCGTTGTTGGTCGTTGTGCCGTTTGGGTCGTTGTTGTTTGTGTCGTTGTGTCGTTGTATCCGGTTGTTGGGGGGGGTTCGTTGTGTCGTTGTGCCGTTGGGTCGTTGTGTCGTTGTGCCGTTGGGTCGTTGGGTCGTTGTGTCGTTGTGCCGTTGGGTCATTGGGTCGTTGTTCGTTGTGTCGTGTGGCCCGTTGGGTCATTGGGTCGTTGTGCGTGGTGTCGTTATTGTAGTCGGTAAATAAGTTCGTTGCAGTCAATTATAAAATTGTTAGTATGATTTTCAAGGTTTGAAAGAGTAAAAATAAATTTAAAATATGTTGATTTAAATGAAATTAAATGATGTTGATTTTATTTTCATCTTGGTGTCATTGTGTGAATGTGTTTTTGTGTATCCGTGCTGCTTTGTTGTTGTGTCGTTATGTCGTTGTGCCGTTGTGTCGTTGTATCATTGCGTCGTTGTGTCGCTGTGTAGTTGTGTCATTTTGTCGTTGTGTAGTTGTGTCATTTTGTCGTTGTGTTATTGTGTCGCTGTGGCGCTGTGTCGTTGTGTCGTTGTGTCCCTGTGTATTTATGCTGTTGCATTGCTGTGTCGCTACGTCGTTGTGTCATTGTGTTGCAATGTTGTTGAGTCACTGTGTCGTTTTGTCGCTGTGTTGTTATGTGGTTGAGTGGTTGTGTAGTTGTATGGCTGTTTGATTGTGTCGTTGTATCGTTGCGTCGTTGTGTCGTTGTGTCGTTGTGTAATTTTGTCGTTGTGGCGCTGCGTCGTTGTGTCGTCGTGTCGTTGTGTCGTTGTGTCATTGTATCGTTGTGTCTTTGTGTATTTATGCTGTTGCGTTGCTGTGTCACTGTGTCGCTGCGTCGTTGTGTCGTTGTGTCGTTGTGTAATTTTGTCGTTGTGGCGCGGCGTCGTTGTGTCGTCGTGTCGTTGTGTCGTTGTGTCGTTGTGTCATTGTATCGTTGTGTCTTTGTGTATTTATGCTGTTGCGTTGCTGTGTCACTGTGTGCGCTGCACCGTCGTTGTGTCGTCTTGTGTCGGTTGGTATTTTGGTCGTGTGTTGGCGGCGCGTCGTTGTGTCGTGTCGTGTCGTTTGTGGTGTTGTGTCGTTGTGATCAGGTTGCTATGTCGTGGGTGATCGTTTGTGATATTGTATGCTGTGGGGCGTCGGGTTGCGTGTCGTCAAGCTGTGTGCGCTGCGTTTCGTGTGTGTCGTGTGGTAGCGAAAGGCGCCACACGCAGTAATCAACGCCTCCATATCACAGACAGTCCGCTTGTCCGTTGTAATTTTGATCGTTGTGCGGCTGGCTGTCGTGTGTCGTTCGTGTCGCATCTCGTGGTCATGTGTACGTACGAACGCCAAATCACAGACCTGTTGTCATTTAATCGGCTGTGTCATTTGTGTATTTATGCTGTTGCGGTGCCTTGTGTCACGTGTGTGCGCTGGCGTCGGTTGATGTCGTGGTGTGTCGTTGATGATATTTTGATCGTTGATGCGCGCGCGTGCGTCTGTGTCTGTCGGTCGTTGTGTCGTGTGTTGTCGTATCGCTGTCATTGTATAGCGTTTGTCTTTGTGGCTTTATGCTGGTTGCGTTGCTGTGTCCTACTGTGGTCGCTGCGTCGTTGTGGTCATTGTGTCGTCTCTTGTTGTTGTGTCGGTTGTATCGGGACTGGCGCGTGTTGTGTTATTATCTCGTTGTGTGGTTGTGTGGTTGTGTGGTTGTGTGGTGGTGTGGTTGTGCGGTTGTATCGTTGTGTCTTTTTAGATGTCGTTGATGGCGTAGCCATTATTGTTTCCATTGAATTAGTTTTCTCTAAATTAAAATTCAAGGACAAAATTCCAAGTGTTTTATCACTATAAAAGGATGAAACCAAAGATAATAATCTTATAATTATCATGAAAATGGAGACGAGAAAGATGAAATTAAAGGCTATTAAAATTTTGAAATATAATAATAATAATAATAATAATAAAATAATAATAATAATAATAATAATAATAATAATAATAATAATAATAATAATAATATAATTAATAATAATAATAATAATAATAATAATAATAATAATAATAATAATAATAATAATAATAATAAATAAGGATTTTTATTCTTGCCAAAACTTTGCTATATTTTAAAACTAGCTTCAATATGATAAAATACTATTATAAGGTTAGAAATACAAAAAGTCACTCGACATCTTAACTTAAACATTAAAATATAAATTATATGAACCATAAATACGAAATAAAGTAAGGAATGATGAATAACTGACGAGGTTATAAATATCTCGCCTTAGAGCTTTTCGGTTTAAAGTGACGTGAAATTTTGAAGAAACAGAGAATATAGGAAAAGATATTAATTTTCCACTACTTTATAGAAATAATATGGAGACAAAATATCAATTTGTAACATATTCATGTGACAATACAAATAAAAATGATAGAAGTAAACTAAATTATTATCATTATTATTATTATTATTATTATTTTATTATTATTATTATTATTATTATTATTATTATTTTTATTATTATTAAATTATTATCATTATTATTATTATTATTATTATTATTATTATTATTATTATTATTATTATTATTATTATTATTATTATTATTATTATTATTATTATTATTATTATTATTATTATTATTAGTAGTAGTAGTAGTAGTAGTAGTAGTAGTAGTAGTAGTAGTGGTAGTGGTATTTTTATTCGACCATAAATTGAACCCTGCTCAGGTACGTACACCTCTTTAAAAATCACATAGTTGGTACACGTTGGTCAAATTTTTCACTGGCTTACTTAATCCTGATCCAAACATTTTTCTCCGCCATATAACTAGGTTATTATTTGATTATATTTGATGCCTACCATCTTTCAACAGGGGATGACTGCGACAAACTTTCATGTAAAACAAAATAAAGTTTTTTAAAACCTTTTCTAAAAACACAATGTTACTTTTTTTAAAGAAACCCCCAAAAAAAACATATTTTTTTGAATATCATAATAAAAATAGGCAGTAACTTTCTATCTAAGTACAATGTCTTCTGGGCTAGCTAATCCTGTAACGAAGCGATCTGAGATTTTTTTCATCCACATCGAACCTTCACGGCATGGACTACTTGGCCAGCACAAGATCGTGCGCATGAAGACGTGAGATACTAAATTTTTTTTTATAAAAATGGAATATATATCTACTATGCAAATAAAAAGAAAAATCACGTTTGAGGTATATATATATATATGATATATTATAATATATTATAGTATAATAATATAGTTAATATATAGATATAAGTAATAATATATATATATATATATATATATATATATTTATATATATAATATATAATATATTATATATATCATATATATAATATTATATAATTATATTATATATATTATACTTATAATATATTATATAGTATAAATATATTATAATATATATATATATATATACATATATATATTATAATAGTTAATTATATATATATATACTATATATTATTATATATATATATATTAATGATCTTCTCTTACCTCTCGTGGAATCTGAGGTGAACCAATTATCACCTGTCACATTTCTTCCTGAATTGGTGTATAGAGAAATAAGCTCTTCAGTTACAAACTCGCCTATAAAGAAAACCCACTTGTGGTTTTTGTGTGCTATGCTAAATAAGGCATTGCATTCAACATAATAAGAAATTGGGAGTCACATACCAATCTTCAGCTTTATGCCATACTTTACGCAGGCTAATTGGCAATGTGTCCTAAAGAGACACCTTTTGTTGAGTCAATGAGATGTCAATCTATAGTTTAACTTCACCAGGCACATAGTGTGAGGTGCAGTTGGTTATAAGTTTTCCAAGAGATCTGACTGGAAAGAATTTATCTACGAGAACAGAACAGCTCTCTTATAGCTATCATCAAATCGGAGATTTCTAAGCAAAAATGAAACATCTCTCTCTCCCATTGCTGCCCTTGAAAAAAGGTGCCCCAATATCACTACTAAAATTTCTGCGTGATACATGACGTCGGGGGAGCACATGGTGGAGTTTATGGGATGGTGAGTATATGTGCACTTGTAGAGGTAAAACACTATGTGTTGATGAATGTAGATAGACACAGGTTGTGTTGCTAATGTCGCAGTTAAAACTTTGAAGTTGAAGGAGGGGACACAAGGTGGAGCGATGGAAGCCACAGATTATCTAGTATGTGTCGAAGATTATTAATAGAGTAGTTCATGTGTATAAGGAAGCTTTGATACGACATCAGTGGTCCATTATTTTGAGACGATGGATGCAGTGAGGTATAAAGTCACAACCATGAAGTATGACTAGAGGTTATATCATTGTCACAAATCTTTAGTCCGTCATCAATCTCTCACCATATTTCTAAATATTTTCTTAGGAGTACTAGAACTAATACTTTCTTTTCCTTTGTTCATTAATTCATATTTCCAAACACATTTTCTGACATTTTTACCAACAAATCCATACACTCTCTTCTCAAGTCATATTCCACGTCTCATACTCTAACTTATATACTGTCTAGGATTCTAATAAAAAGAAATCCCTTCCAAATATGAATTTATATAATAATATTATATTTATATGTATATTATATTATATTAATTATATTATATATATTAATATAAATATATATATATATATTAATGTATATCAAGTATGTGATACGTATTAGGTGGGTGGGTAGCCTAGTAGGGCCATGGCCCCTATCACGTCCAATAAATTTTTTAGAACTAAGTCATATTTTTAAGTATCATATCCGTTTATAACAAAATCCAGAGGTTAAAATATATATCTATCTATATATATTATATATATATAATATTAAATATATATATATATTAATATTATATATATATTTATTTAATAATATAATAAATATATAATATAAACTAATATATAATACTGTATATATATATTATATAATATAATATATAAGATATAATATTATAATTAATTAATATATAATTTATATATATTTAATATATATATATATATATTATATATAATATATAATATACTATATATATAATAATTATATTATATTATTATATTAATATATATATATAATATATATTATATAATATATATTAATTATATATATAACTATATTATTCAATATATAATATATATATATGAAAACGATTTATTGAGTCTTAGGCCCCCTGGGTATAATTACCTACGAACAAAAAATCCCTGTAATACGCTCACTGTAATATATATAATTAATATTATATAATTATAAATATACTATATATATAAATTTTAATATATATACTATTAATATATTTAATATATTATATATATATATATATATATAATTTATATATAATATACTATATATTTATATTTATATTATATACTATATATTAATATTATATAATATATATATAAATATATATATATATATATAATTAATTATATATAAATATATAATTATATATATATATTATATATATATAATTATATAATAATTATATATAATATATAATACTATATTATATATATATTATATATATATATATATATTATATATATATATATATATATATATTAAATATAATATTATATATATATATATATTATATAATATATATATCAGGTCACGAAATATCGGTAAGTAAAGAGGAAATAGATAGGTATATATGAAATTTCACACTCGACTTGGAAGTGAGAGAGCTACCACTCTCACGCTAAGAATATAGAAGTATGGTGCTCGAGCTTCTTCAAAATAGAACCTTCACCTATACGAGCAGGGCCATAGAGAGAAAGTATGCTCTGACCACACACAACACATTCCTGTTCCTGGGTGGGTGAGAGGCAATGATTCCCTAAAAAATTGTCTCCATTTTCTTTTGTCACCGCCGGGCCACCGGGCAATAGAAATAAGCCACACCCACGCCACTAAATTGAAATCAACCCGACAGTGCGGAGTGCTATAGCCTTCAATACAATATTGAATTCTGGTGTTCTATAGAGATACGCAACCAGGCACGCACTATACTTCGACTTCTGTTTCAGTAAATTGGTGACATTTTCGGCAACCGGCACCTCTCATAATTTTAAAATATCACCGACCGGGTCACTGAAATTATGTACTGCACCGCACCTGCACCCTGTGAAGTAGTCCAACACTATATAACTGGCACTACAACTATACGACATCAATGGTATCACGTCGGTAATAATAACCACAAGAGAAAAGCATAACCGGTAAGTATTGCGTGTTACTTATATATAATATTCTTCAAAAGATCTCTAATTGTAATAAACAAAAAAATCGGATACAACACAGATTTAGCTATATAGTAAATTCTATGGAACAATATAATAAATAACAACTTCTCACCGAACTGGATGTACGAGATGCACACGTTTTACTAAGTTGAATGATTTTTAACTGACTAGACGAACTTAAGCTATAAATCACTATTACCCCCAACGACGTGCAACCGAAACTATTCTCTCTAAGAAACCGACCCAGTCACTTCTGATTTGCAGTGGTTCCCGCGTGTTCTGCTCGAGTCGATGTATTGGTCTCAGTTGCCGACCGATTATTATATGTACACGAGTAAAAAACCCCAAAATTGAGCATACTCACGCTCAAACAGCTTTGCGTAAAATCATGTTGATAATTGTCCCACGCGGGGTACCCTGGATCCGAGGGTGTTAATTTCTACGTAGTTTAGTAAGTTTTCCCACAATCGACTTTTTATTAATATAGTTGCTAAAAATCTATTATCACCTTTATTAGTTTATATTCCTCTGATGTATATACTTACCACAGATTATTGCAGGGAAATAATACTAAGTCAAGATGTGAATGGAAATAAAATGCATTTTTTAAATCGTACAATGCTAGAGCTCGATACCATTTATTTTATAATTCAGAATGCATTTTCATAAACCGTCATTTACTACTGATTGAAGATTATATTTTAACTGAGCTTTACTTTTTATTTCCCAGAAAAATTATACCGTCAATATATACTTAATTACTTAATAAAATTACGATCGCTCATGTACATACTTGTATTAACACTGAGCTTCCATAAATACTTTGAGTTTGATAATATAATTATTATATAATATATTTATATAATATATATATATTTATATTATTATATATAATATATATATATATATATATATATATATATATATATATATATATATTATATAAAAATTTGATCGTTGTCCTTTAGACTACCGAATTGGGAAGGGCTGAAGGCTCCAGCCTACCCCAAGCCTATTTTTCCTGTATACATTTTTCTTTATGGGGGTTTTATTATACTTTTAATAATGAAATTTGTCCCAGTGAGCCAAGATCAGGGGGCTTTAACAGCCAGTTATGCCCTTCGGCCTCAAAGTTATGAGCGATACACGACGACGGGGTCAAGTTTATTCAGTGTGGAATTATGAGAAGAAATACAATAAAATAGCTAGAATTAATTATGACGTTAGGAGCTGATATACTTTCGTGCGATCTGTCAATTATTCGTTCTCGCCATCATGATGCCTTTGTCCATCTATCTCGATCCTTCGGTATCTCTCTCTCTCTCTCTCTCTCTTGCGCTCGATCATTCTTTTCTTGTCATGCTTAGATTCACTTAAAGCTTTGGCCTTTCTCTCTCTACTCTCAGTGCTCTTGCAGTGAAGCGAGACTGCTGCCTTACATATCATTGCCAGGCACTCTAAGAACTTTTATTTATAATGAAGCCGCTGCAGTCAGATATCTATTCTTGCCATCAACTAGAAATCACTGATTGCAATTTTAATAATTTTAAAATTCCAAAATTGTTTTCGGGTATGGAAAAATTGCAACGAGAGGAAGAGTCTATTGACGTTATCACATCACTAATTTTCTTATTAATAATGTTTTTTGTATTAGGAGAATTAATTGGAAAGAAATGATTTTATTTTTGTTTTATAATTATTGATTATTATTATTATTATTATTTATTATTATTTATTATTATTAATTATTTATTATTATTATTATTGATTATTTATTATTATTATTATTATTATTATATATTTATTAGTACGAGTCAGCTTTATATCTTACATTATGGACGAAACTATTCACATCTTGTTCATTGATTATATATAATGACTATTGATGGAGCTAATTATTGGAATGATCACGAGTCATTGTGACCCAGTTTTTTGCTTATACGTAGATAAACTATCAGCACGGCTATCCCAAGACACATATATATATATATACTATATTATACTAGAATAGTGCAAGCGATATTTTAAGTGTTAGAGTATCTAAGCACATATAGTATATAATATATATAATATATAAGTATATATATATATATATAAAATTGAAAGAAAAACTCTTTAGATGAAATAATTATTTTACTAGTAAATATTGTTGAAAAGTTTTGAGAAATAAAAAACAAGGTTTTATAATAACATTTAATGAAATTTAAAATTATTACTATAAGAATATAAAAGATCATAAATTTTAAAAGGCGTGTATGGGTTTTCAATTTAACCAATAAAATTTCACTTACAAAGTTGCCCAAGTGGCAATTTAGCTAATTAAAAACTAATTGTTGTTTATTTTTTTAACAAATCACAAAAAAAAAAAAAGTTTAAGTAAAATTTAAAGATTAAAAAGTTTAACCATTCAACCTAAGGATATATCACCAAGAAGCCCAGGTCCGGGCGATTTATGCCTTGCAAGGGGGTTTCCGTGACCTAGGTGTCTGGGTGGTTTCACCCAGAACTCTCGCCCTCATGCCATACCCTTTTTGTTAGCTATTCTTCCACCTTGAATTTCGATTTTAGAAAGTAGTGCACTAAAATATACAGTAGTGATATATATATATATATATATATATATATATATATATATATATATATATTATATATATTATATATATAGTACTATATATATATAATTATATATATGTGTGTGTGTGGTGTGTGTGTGTGTGTGTGTGGTGTGTGGTGTGGGTGTGTGTGGTGGTGTGTGGTGTGTTGTGTGTGTTTGTTGTGTTGTTGTGTGTGTGCTCGCGCTGTGTGTGTGTTGTGTTGGTGGTTGTGTGTGTGTGTGTGTGTGTGTGTGTGTGTGTGTGTAGGTGTGTGTGTGATGGTGTGCTATTAATTAACTCTTTTAATTTATAAAAGCGTTGAAAGTATCCTTTATTTTTCCTGTGTGAGATTTTAAAAATTTTAATTAAATTTAGATTTTTAATTTAAAAAAATCGTTAATCGACTATTTTTTGTCTTCTTTTTTTATTAACAAAATTGGATGAATCAGCCCAAAAGAGATAAGAAAAAAGGCCCTAGCCTTCATTTTCCTAAAAAGGCTACCTTACTTTTCAATAAAGAATTCATTTAATATTAAAACAATTTTCTTTCTGATAAGAAATCGAATTAATAAAAATTTTAAACCGAAGATCCTCCTCGTCCGCTGACATAAAGTAAGGTCCCCTTCACCTCCCATTCCGAACTCAAGATTTTTTTTAAAAAAGTTAACGTAGAGAAATGTTAAATAATTTCCGATAAGGTCTATGTAAATGAGAATTACATAGTTTTGCCTGCGGTCGTACAGAAGTAGATGCCACTATAAGAAGAGGTTAGAAATCATAAAGGACTCCGGAGATGCCTTTTCTGATCCCCCGACTAAAGAAACATATATTTCTGAAGGCTTCCACTAATACTTATATCCACCTGTGCCCCACCTGATATGCATGCAATAAGAAACAAAAGAAGAACGTAAAGAAACACTTTTTAAGCTCCTCGTAATGGGTTTAAATACTTGCCAACGGTTTTATTATTTTCTTCCCTCCAAAGAACTCGTTTTTTGCTATTCCTACCGCGTTCCAGCTAAGATTTTTATGAGACTGCATGCTAAGAACTCATAATGTGAGGGAGTAAACACTCCCGATATATTAAGACATAAATAATCTAAATGGAGTTTTAAATAACGCTGCCTAAACACATTAACTAATTTAAATGTAATGTGTGGCTGGGATTACTGAGATAAACACGAATCTTTAGAACAATTTAAAAGATATAATATAACAAATTGGGCAAAGCTTCTTATTTTGTTTGTTGGAGGTTTTAGTGTTTTTATTAAAAGCAATTAATATATAATATACATATATTAGTATATATTATTATATATATATATAATATATTATATATACCTATAATATATATATAATCATATATATATATATATATATATATATATACTAAAATAATATATTTATTAAATTAAATAATATATAGAATATATAATATGATATATAAATATATATTATATATATATAATATATATATATTTATAGTATATATTATATATATATAATATATATATAATCAGAGGCGGTGATTCCAGTAACTTTTTACTACTCTCTCTCTCTCTCTCTCTCTCCCGTCCTCTCTTCTCTCTCCTCCTCCTCTCTCTCTCTCTCTCCTCTCTCTCTCTCTCTAATCATCTCTCTCTCTCTTCCTCTCTTCTCTCTTCATAATTAATTATACTATATATATATATATTATATATATATAATATAAATATATAATAATAATCTATCTATATATATAATAATAATATATATATATATATATAATTATATACTATATATATATATATATTAATATATAATATATATACTTATATATATATATATTATATTATATATTATTTAAAATACTTTGGAGATATTCCTTGCTAGAGAGACGTTTTTTTATGTAACAACGTTTTCTAAGTTGATTAAATGGTTTAACTATAATATTGTATAATATTTTATAAAAATTATATAATTATAATATTTTTCCTTCCATTATTCTTAGTTATTAGCACATTTTTTTATTTTTTTATTTGTTTTATAAATATTATTTGTTAATAAAAAAAAATTGTTAATAATATTGTATAGTATTTAAACATTTAATTTTAAACAGTATTTAAATAAACGATTTTTGTTACTCTAAATTCACAGACACGTGTCATCTCCGCCATCCGATTTGGGCATGAGCTTCCCCGCCACTTTTAATGGGTTAAAAGCGTTATTTACATAGGGGTTATTCTTATATTTTAGTTTCTAATATTTGCATATCTTTATTTATTATGTAAATAATTTCAAAAAATAAGAATATTATCGTAACATTATGAATTTGCAAAAAAAGATAGTTTCTATAATGTTACCTCGTGCTGAGGCACGAGTAGCACGAGTGCAAGAGTCGCCTCTGATATATATATATATATATATATATATATATATATATATATATATATATATATATATATATATTATATATATATATATATATATATATTATATATATATATATATATATATATATATATATGGCTCATCTCGATTATCCGCTTAAACTTAAGTCAATTTTTTTATAACTTTACGTTATCGGACAAAATGTACAACAGCGCGCATTCCAGCAATGTTTTTTTTTTTTTTTACATAATCCACTCGAAAATATAAATAAAAAAATTATTTTTTGTTTAAGTAAGGTTATGATACCGTTTAAAAGTAAGGTTTATGTTTGAGTTAGGTTAGTTTTACATTGATTTAATTTTTTTTTAATAATATTTTAAAGGTGTAAAGCTTTTTATTACTACAGTTGTAAATTGACCATTTTACCTTTAATAAATTATTATGAATGTTTACTAAATTAATTTGTCCGACGCTTTGGACAATGGGACATTGTTTAATGTTCACGACGATTTCGGGTAATCCCCAAATCTACTTTACCTTGGCCTACCGAGATGGTCGAATTCACACAACTTCCGGTCAATTCAAACCGCTTAACACCAACCGACTATCATCCATCCTTCTCACATGACCAAATCATCTTAATACAGTCTTATTTATTCTCTCATTCACGCTTTCTTCACACCACAAAAATTCTTCGCACTTGACACGCCCCTATAAGATTATCCATCTGGACAGATTGCATTCTTATTTCCACACCAAACTAAACATTAACACTTGTAACAACATATCTTCATGCAAAAACCCAAACAACATGAAGACTTAGTCCCTTACATTCACCAAAGATTTAAGCGCACTGGCCATCTCCCAACCACTTACAACTTTCCTACTACAATTTGCATCATCCGTTCATTTTTCATCCAACATATAGTCTAAATATTTAAGCTCAGATACTTGTTCCAATTTGCTTCAATGTAAAATTTTGATCTACACATCCTCTACCACTTCTAAATGTACCTTGTTCTTCAACAATCAGCCCCTTAGACACTTGACGACCTCTTTCAACCAAACACCAGCATATATCTTCCCTGCAACATCTAGCAAACTAATTACCATATAGATTCTACAGTTCCCCTTATCACCCTTATCTTTATACCTTTTGCTTCTCCAGTTCCTTCGGAACTGCCCTCTCCAGAAAAGCTTTTCTTACCAACTCTCATATCCAGTCAGGCACAATTTCACCCTCCATTCTTGATCATTTCAGTCAGTTAATTCCATCTATACCAGCTGATTTACTATTCTTCAAACTTTCTCACGTCTACCTATACTCCTCCCACTAATTATCTCATCATAATAATACCTGCTTCTTTTGCACAATCCAAAACCCACACACAATCCACTATCATTTCCTTCATTTACTTTTTACTGCTAAT
The DNA here is from genome assembly GCA_015478945.1 of Trachelipus rathkii. Classification (NCBI taxonomy): domain Eukaryota; kingdom Metazoa; phylum Arthropoda; class Malacostraca; order Isopoda; family Trachelipodidae; genus Trachelipus; species Trachelipus rathkii. Next base: position 39,706 of record JABUQX010075839.1, read on the forward strand.
GTTATGCAGATTTTCGAAATGTTCCTCTACACTCTTCTCACGTTCATCTCATAAGTCACCGAAAACATTCATCCGTGTTCATTATGCTATGAAGATTCCGTCCTAATCTCTTTCGTAACCTTTCGTCCATCCATCCAGAACAGTTTACTTATTCCATTTATTGTAAGTTTCCATTCAGCCTCATTCCAAACCTTCACATACCTGTTTTTTTTTTCTCCTAAGTATAGCAATTTTTTTGCATTCCTCTTTTCCACCTTATACATTTTCATACACCTTCTTCAAAACCTTATTCAGG
>JABUQX010075839.1:52500-54981 GCA_015478945.1 Trachelipus rathkii
CTGATCCACACACCCCGCTTCCGCACCTAAATCCTCCTTGTTCTTCCCCCATTCTCTCTTCTTTAAATCTCTCACCCTCTCAATTAGGATTCTCCCATACACTTTCCCTACTATACACTCAAAAGACAAATACCTCTATAATTTCCACACTCCATCCTATCCCTTTCCCTTTTATACAGAGGAACCAAACAACCATCCTCCCAATCCTGCTGGAACCTCTCCCCTCCTCCAACATAAATTATATAACCTGTACAGCCATTCCTCCACCCCTCTGCCTCCCATCTGTAACATTTCCATACTTCCACACCATTCTTAACCTGTGACTTGCTTTTTTTCCTTTAGCTAACCGCCCTAATTTAATTTCTTCGCATTTGTATTTCCAGTATCCTCCTGCCCCACTCCCCCCCATCCTCACCTCCTGTAAATCCTCCTCATCTCTCCCACCCATTTCATTAATAATCTTCTAAAATCTTCCCCCCATCTTTTCCTCACCCTATCCTCCCCTTCCTATCCATTCCCCTTTCCCTCCCTTAACCCTCTCTCCTAACCCCTCCATCCTTCTTCTTCCTTTTTTTATTCACTTCTTTCCAGAATATCTTGGCTCCCTGTTTCAAAATTTTCTGTTACTTTTCTACACCATTCATTATTTGCATTTCTCTTCGCCCTCTCCACCGCCCTCTGCTCTTCTCTTCGTCCTCTCCACCGCCCTCTTTGCTTCCACTCTAATCTTTCTATTTTCCTCCCAGCTTTCCCTTCTCCTATTCCCCAACCATTTCACATAAACCTCTTTTTTCTTTTTCACCAACTCTTTCACCTCCTCACTCCACCATTCACTTCCTTTCCTTCTACTTGCTCCCACCTTTTTTACTCCACATATCCTTCTGGACTCTTCTCAAATTGTCTCTTTAAATCTCTTCCACTCCTCCTCCACTTCCCCTAATTTCCGTCCCTCTCACGTCCCTCCATCTATCCTCCATACCCCTCCTAAACTCCCTCTTACACATTGCCTCATCCAATTTTTCCACCTTTATGACTTCTATTCTCCTCTTTTTTTCTCTTTCTCTAACCGTTACCTCTCCCCCTACCCTTAACCTAGCAACCACCAAATAGTGATCAGATAACCCCCTACCTGCCCCTCTGAATACAATTACATCTAGTAATCTGCCTCTATCCTTTCTATTTATACACACATAATCCAATATCGCCCTCCCCGTTATCTCACTCTTCCATGTATACTTATGATTTTCACTTTTCTTGAACCAAGTATTCCCAACTATATTCTTCTATCACACAAACTCTTAAACAGACTTCTTCCATTATCATTCCTTCCCCTACCCCAAATGACCGTATAATTCTCCCATTCTCCTCTCTTCCACTCCTGCATTATCAATCCCCTAATAAACAAATGTTATCAATTACCCGAAAACTTTCCCAACATTCATTCAACTCACTCCCAAAATCTTTCTCTCTCCTCCACCCTCGCTCCATTTACTGGTGCATACGCGAATAAAAAACCCACATTTCGCCCCCCAAATTTCCACTTTAACCCACATATTCTCGAACTCACCGTATTTGCACATTTCTTACCTTATCCCACACCTCTTTCCTCATAACTATTCCTCCCCTTCCCTCGCCCTCACTCTCTCGTTCACCCCCGAAATCATACCCTTAAATTTTCCAAAGTCCATCTCCTTCTATCCTTTCAGCTTTGTTTCTGTCAACCCTAGCACATCCAACCTTTTTTCTTCGAACATTAACCCCACTTCTTCCCTTTTCAAATCCTCATTTATCCCTCTCACATTCATACAACCCACTCTAATCTAATCTCTTTTACCCATCCTATCTCTTTACTCCCCCTTACTCTCTTTTATCCTGACCCTCTTATTCACCACTCTACTTTCTACTATTCCCACACTTGATTTGGCTGCACGCTTACCGGGATCCCACAACCTGAGGCACTTCCCAATACCTCAAGCTCCAAACCCCGCTCAAACAACCACACCCTAAAAAAATACCCTAAAACTATATTCTATAACTAATTCACACTATATCTATATAACTTAAATTAAAACTTATGTTAATGTTTACGAAATTAATAATTACTTTGATGTATACTCTTCCTACTGTTGAAGACACTCCTCTTCTTCTCAGAGTTCAATATTGATTACCGATTTACAAGTTCCCTGATTAATCTCTTCCTTCTTCTCAGATTTCGAATCTATTCCTATAGTAAAATCAAAAGGATCCTTGATGTAATCTCCTTCTGTCTTGAAGATACTCTTCTTAGAGTTCCTTTGCTTTTTTTCTACACTTAATTCTTTCTTGCTTGATACTTTCCTTGATGAAATACCCTCTAACTATCTTTAAGACACTTTTTTCATTCACAGAGTTCCCTGTTTTTCTACTAACTACTTTATTCTATCCTGATGTTGATTCGCAACACTAGTATTTAATTTTATTTGAATTACTTCTATTTACTTT
>JABUQX010075840.1:0-28860 GCA_015478945.1 Trachelipus rathkii
GCTGAACACAGAGTAGATACACAATACAAAATAATAGAATCTCATATGAGAACCTGCTTATTCCAGACCAGTTTAGTCCCCTCGACTACCAATGAAGAGCAAGAAACACTCAAATAATATCGAGAATATACAGACAAACCACTATACATGTAACATGAACCCACTAGCGAGGAAATTCTCAACTTACGAGACTTTGACACTCGAGGTCCCCCCTTTGCATCACCAATACGATTTACCTGTTGCACCAGCCAACCTTGCCCTGCCATTTCAACAACTTTCGCTCTACTAAACACCTCCATTCCCGCAATAGGGGATGAACCTCTCTCGTTCCTCACTTTACTCATACCTTCTGGGTAGCATATTAGCCACTATAGCCTTCAGTGCCTAATATGGAGTAATTTCTCTTGCTAAATGTACAATACACTATAAATGACATTTTAAACTCGAGAACAACGCTATGAGATTAGTCATTAAAAGAACTATTTGCGGGGGTTAAACAGTGTAAATTCTTGAAAATATCTCTGCTTGCTTTCGCATACAGATAGTTCTTAAACGTTCAAGAAGCATCAGCTATTATCTACATAGAAGAGTAGGTCAAAACACTAAGAGACTAGGGTGTTGTACCACTCCAATAAAAGTTTCGATGCGTTAATATCCACAACCTTAACCTTTAACTACTTCTCACTCACCATTCTTATTTTATATCGTTCATTATTGACAATTGAGAAAGATTTCTATCATCATGCATACCCAGGGACCGAATGGAATCGGCTCATTGGATAAGTATTGCCCAAAATCCTACAGATAACATAAAAATCCCGAGGCCAAAATGAATCTTTTTTTTTAAATACTTTTATACTGTAAAATAACAAAATGAATAAATTCACAGCCAACCCTCCCCCCGAAATAAAAGTCTAAGAGCAAGAGCTGAAAAAAAGCACTCACAATCAAGGAAAGCTCAAAAGAATTGCAATTGATATATTTTATTCCTATGATGTATAACGATTATGACATTGTTACAATGCTTAAAAATCTTACAATACAATGGTCTAAATTCCACAAAAATTGCGCTTGAGAAGACTAAGAATAGTAGCATAAAGACCAAATTAAAAGATGCCCCCCCCCCCCCAAGACAAAAAAAAAGTAGTATTTAAAAATATAGAAAAACAAGCTGGATTGATTTGGTTTTGTGTGGCGATCTGAAGAGTAGTTTGAGAGGATTGGTGGAGAAGATTTGGCAGGTGTGTGTAAAAAGGAGGGGTTTGAAAAGTAAACGTAGATAAGAGTGAGGTTATCGTTGTGAGTGAGGATAGTCCTCAGTGTGAAGTTATGTTAGATGGTGAGCAGCTGGAACAAGTGTCTATTAAGGGTATGTGTTGGATGAGAAGGGAACGGATGATGCAGAGTGTAGTAGGAAAGTTGTGAATCAGCAGAATGGTTCCATTACGGTTGCAATTAAATTCGTTCGAAGTGACATGTCTACAGGGACTAAACTTTTGAGTGCGCTAGGATCTTTAATGAGGGTATGCTATGTTGTTACTTGTCTTATTGTATAGTAGTGGAGAATTAAATTTATGAAAAATTTTAATTTATTCTAAAGTTTCAATGTGTTCAGATGGACAAATCTAGGGGAGTGCTAGGTGTGGAATGATAAAATGAGGAAATTGACACGTTTTGAGAGTTGTGTGGGTTCTCTGCAGCACACAAGCGGAACTAAAAGATGAGAATAATATGAACATGTATGATTGAGATAGTTGGTCATGTGGAAAGAGACCTGAAGCGATAGTCGGTTGGTTTGACGGATGTATAGTGGCGAGTGAGCTGGGAACCGCCGGCTGGGAGACGACCGAAGAAAAGTGGATTGAGTCAGGTAAACGAATGTCTGAAGGAGAGAAATGGGAGTTTGGCAGAGGCGAAGAATTAAAAGGATGCATAATAAAAGAGAAAGGCTGGTATTGTGAGGGGGGGTATGGTTGTGGCCCACCTGTCAGGCCCAACAGGGATGGGCACCCCCTTACACTTGACGAAATTTACCAATACGTGAGGATCTGTCGCGGTCCCGTGAAGCTCTAGGGTGGATTTTCTGACTGCGACGAGTTCTTACTAATTAATGGTACAAAGGGGGCGGTAAGGCTGGGCTTTCTTTTCGACTTCTGTCATATTCTTCTACTGCTTTTCTTTTCCGATGCTTGCAACGCACCTTACTCCCAGTCTTGGGAATGAAAAGGAGATGAAGAAGAAAAAACAAGCAAATAAAGAAGTTACCTGACTCCATCTGTTTGTTTCTCCAATTTCTCAAGAGTATCTTTAAAACGCTTTAGGATTTCAGGGCAATGGAGCTCATCTTCAGGAAGCCATGAGTCGTGTTTGGGTCCCCAATTTTTCCATCTAACTTTGTACTCAACTTTGCCTTTTGTTTCCCTCATGTCAGCAATGGACTTACAACCATAATATATATATATATACTCATATTATCTATATATAATATAATATATATAAATATTATAATTGATATAAATAATTTCAAATGTAATGAATATATATGTATATATATATATATATATATTATATATATTTTATATATATAATATATATATACATATTAAACACCTTCTCTCACACCGCAAAGACTGGGGAAAGTAGGTGCCCTGACATGCACTGAAACAGGAATAGTAGTAAGAGAAATACAAGCCTAACTGACAAGTCAACACTGAAAACCCCCAGTCTTTAACCTAGCCCCTTTATGCGCTATTGTGGAGAAACTCGTCGGCAGTCAAAATTAATCCACACCGAGCTTACACGGGACCTCGCCCGGCGACGAGACCCTCACTAATGGCACCATCCTAATCGTCATGTGGGGTTCATCCCTTGGATGGTGGGCACAACCATACACCCCTCAAAAAACCAACCCCGCCATTCACTTCTACTATATATACCTTTCTTCACGCTCTGCCAAACTACACACTATCCTTACATAACTCAATCCGCAACTTTTTCTTCGGTTTCCCGGCCGGTCGATTCCCAACAATTGACAACACTAACCTATAACATCCACTTAACCAATGGGACTATTATCCATCTTTCACATGACCAAACCATCTCAAACGTATTTATTATTTATTTTCTACTTTAACCCCTACTCTTTCTTCACATCCACAATAACTCCTCTAATACGATTCATTCTCCACTTTTTTGCCAATTCTTTTCTCACACTAACAGACGCCCCCAATTGTCCATCTGAAGCACATTGTACTTTAGACTATACACTCTTATACATGACCATAGTCTTCACTAACTACTAATTCTTACACATAACAGGTACAACATACCACTCATGGTAAGAACCCTAGCACACTCAAGACTTCGTTCCCTTAACATCCACAAACGATTTAATTGCACCAGCCACCTTCCTGCCATTCACAAACTTTCCTACTACACTCTGCTCCATTCCTTTTTCATCCACACAATATATCCCCTAGAATATTTAATACTCAGACAATTTTTTCAAGCTTTCTCACCATAGCTAGAACATAACTGCACACCGAGGACTGTCCTCACTTCACAACCATATCTTTACTTTTATCTAAATTTACTTTCAACCTCTTTTAGACACACCCTGTGCCAAATCTCTCTACTAAAGTCGTCTGCATATAGATAGTTGTAGGGCACCCTCTACTATAGTATTATATATATATATATATATATATTATATATAGTAATATATATATATATAATATATATATATATATATTTATTATATCACTATATAATTATTATACTTATATTATTATAGGCTCAAAGGACGAGATGTCGACCCGAGAACCGGGCTGGGAACCGAAAAAAAAGTGGATTTGAGTCAGTGAACGAATGTCTGAAAGGACGACGAAGGTGTGAGTTTTATCTGCAGAGGGCTGTAGAATTTAGGTTGCGCTATAGGTAGGAATGGCTTGTGGTTTTGCCGACGAGAGGTAATGAGTTTGTGTCCCACCTCGGGCAGGGGTGAAACCCTACAACATTGACGTATCACATGCCATAAGTTGAGGGTTCGTCGTGGGTCCCGTGAAGCTCTAGGGGGCATTTTTCTGACTGCGACGCGACGGGCTCTCACTAGAGGCCCAGAGGGGGGCGGTAAGGCTGGGCTTTCTTTTTCGACCCGTGTTATATTCTTCTACTACTTTATTTTTCTGATGCATGTCCGCCCTTACCCCCAGTCTTGGGGGGGAAGGGGGAAAGGATAATAATAATAATATTCCTCCTATTCCCAGATTTGGGGGGGGGGGGGAAGTGCGTATCATAACAATACACTGAAACAGAAAAGTTGTAGAACATGACGCAGGTGGAAAAGTTAGCATCAACCTCTATACCCCCAGTGAGAAATCATCTGCAAATCAGAAACAATTTAACCAGAAGGCTTCACGAAGATCTGAGCTACGGACCTCACCGTGGATTCGTCATGTGGTTCATCACCTGGGCAATAACCACCATATCACACCATAAACCTCTTTGTCACAAAAGCCGCCATTTTTCCTTGTTATGTCGCTTTTCTTTTCGCCTCTGCCAAACTCACATTACTCTCCTTCAGCCATTCCTTTACTGACTCAATCCACTTTTTCTTCAATCTCTCTGTCATCGAATTCCCAGCACACCACCACTATACAATCCGCTTAGACCATCTGACTATCATCCATCCTTTCCACATGACCAAACTATCTCAATGTACTCTCGTTTATTCTCTCAACTGAACACTTTGCACCTTAGATCTATACCTCTTATTCCAGACCATAGTTTCACTACTATACATTAACACGGGTAACAACAAACCTCCATGCAAAACCCTGGCGCACTCAAGCTTAGTCCCTTTACAATCCTCGACCAACGAAAATTTAATTGCACATGCCACCTTCCTACCATTCATTAATTACTCCTAGCTCATTCTAACATGCCTCTCCTTCTCTAAATTCATCGTTCTGAATAGTTTAGTTGTTCACCATCTAACATGACTTTGCACAGCGGACTCTCCTCGCTCACTACCATAACCTTACTCTAATCTACATTTATTTTCAAACCTCTCCCTTTATCACAACCCTGCCACACACCTCTCTACCCAATTATTCCTCTCAAAACTACTCTTCTCAGATTTCTACACACACAAAAGAAAATCGTTCTGACATACAATAAAACAGGTAAGATAGGTATTTTAAGATAGGTAAGTGTGCCTCCACTCTCTTCCATTCTCTACCAGTCTAACATCTTCCCCTGCCATCCTCATTAGTCTAATTCTCACTTTCATAAACCCCATATACACTTAAATAACCAAGGAAGACATAACACATCCCCTGCCTTACTGCCTGCTTTAATATTAAACCCAATCATCTTTAGAATCCATTTACTTCTTACACTCTTCAACTAATGCCATCACAAAACTTTTCGCATAATTCATTACAGTAAGAACTACCAACACCCACCATATATCACTAACAAAATACCCAATTAATATTTATTATATAATATATTAATATATTTTATATTATATATATATATATATATATATTATATATACTATTATAATATTTATATACTTATATTATATATATATACTTATACTATATATATATTATTCTCAAATTATTTTTGAAATGTCAAGAATGGAGGAGATATTGTGATTGGCTCATATATTGTCTAATCACATTATTTGTGATTAGACAAAACGTATATGATTTGTATATAGATGAGGTGATCAAAGAATTAGAAGTAGGGGTGGCAGGGAAGGTGTTAAATTAACAAGATGGAGATATGACTTAAATGTTATTGTATGCGGATGTTTTGGCTTTGTGTGGTGAATCTGAAGAAAGTTTTAGAGGATTAGGATATATATGTTAGATTATTATTGGCAGGGTGTGTAAATGGAGTTTTATAAGTAGTTCAAACTGTAAAGATAAGAATAAGGGTGGTAGTGAAATAAGGAGAGTCCGCGGTGAAATCATGTTTGATGGATGAGCAATTGGAACAAGAATCTGAGTTTAAATATTTAGGGTATATGTTAAATGAAAAGGGGGTGCAGAGTGTAGTAGGAAAGCTGTGAATGGTACAAGGAATATTTGGCGCAATGAAATTGGGTAGAGAGTTGTGTGTGAAGAATCGCGTAAATGAGAATAAAACGAGTGTATTAAACTGTTTTTTTTTTTATTTTTTTTTTTTACAGATAAAAACTATCGCCACGGGCAGAGCCCTAATCTAAGGGAGGGGGTGTGCTCGATTAACGTCCGAGCAAGGCGGAGAAAGCCCAAGGAGAGAATAACTCACATTCTCCAACCCGACCAGTTTGTGAACCTGGGACCCTCACTTGCTTTGGCAAGTGCTCTAACACTGATGATAAGTGGTAGCTTTTTTATATAAATAATGAAATATTATAATATATATAATATATTATATATATATATATATATAGTTATTATATATTATATATATATATATTACATTAATATATATACTATATATATATTTACTTATATATATTATATATATATATATATTTTTCATTCTTTCTTTATCTGCGCTTCTATTTTCCCAAGAATGGGAGTAAGGTGCGTTAACGTGCATCCGGAAAAGAAAAGCAGTAGGAGGACATGACATAGTCGAAAGAAAGCCCAGCCTTACTGCCCCTCAGTACCATTAATTGTGAGAATCATCCATCGAGTCAGAAAATCCACTAAAGCTTTCATGGGACGCGATGGACCTCTCACTATGGTAGATCGTCAAGGTAAGGGGTTCATCCCTTGGCCAGGTGGGCCACACCATACCCCCTCACATTCCCCGCCATTTACTCCTTTATGATTCACCTTTCTTTCTCGCCTCTACGCAAACTCAGAATTCTCTCCTTCATGCATTTCATTACTGACTCATCCACTTTTTCTTCGGTCTCCCAGCTGTCGATTCCCAACACACACTCACCACTAGTACATCCGCTTAACCAATCATTCATCCATCCATTCTCTCCATATGACCAAACCAATCTCAACATACTTCATTTATTCTCTCATTTACCCCTTTCTTCACACCAACACCACACAACTAATCCGTTCATTCCTCATTTTTTCAATTCTTATATATATATTATATATATATATATATATTACTATAATTAATACTATAATATATACTATCAATATAATATAAATATTTTATAATATATATATAATATATATATAATAATTAACTACCTTATAACGTGCTCTATCCCCTACACTATATTTTACCAAAAAACACTACTATATATAAGATAGCTTGGTTATATGGAAAGGATGGTGATAGTCAGTTGGTTAAGTGGATGTTATTGTGAGCGTGCTGGGAATCAACCGGCTAGGAAACTGAAGAAAAAAGTGGGTTGCACACGAGATATTACAGTGGGAATCAGATGAGGTGTTGCAGTCTCAGGATAGATTCTTGTCCACAACGGAGTAGCACTCGCTCTTTTCAAATATCATCAAACACACCCATCTCATAAAAGTTAGACAGTTAAAAGGTGAGTAAATGGTAAAGTTGGTATATTTATTTTAATTGCATAAAATTGTACTTTTATTTTACATATTTTTGTTAACATTTATTACTTAACCAGTTTGCAGATTTTAATTAATTGCAAAAATTTAGAGGTCGATAAAATGCGAATGATTTAACTAAGGGGGTCAACAGTTATAAAAAGTTTGGTGACCCCTGATTTAAAGATACTATTTTTTTCCATTTCCTAAAGCCTAATGTAACTTAGGCTCAGGATTATATAAATTTTCTTCAAACTTCCAAATGCTGAACCATTAAAACACAGTAATTTTAGATTCTTTATGTAATTTTAATCTAAACTATCAAAACTCTCTGCAGATACTTTTTAAAAGACGTAAATTATCATTTATTCTGATTTACGAGTCAAGACATCAAATAAACTACAATCAGATAAGTAACAGTCACATATTTTATCAACTTAGAAGCGTGCTGTTAAAAACCATATAAAACATAGGAATATATAAGTGAGTAACAACAATGGTGATTATTTGATGTGTCAAACATTTGTGAATAGACAAAAAACATTTTAAAGATTTTAGAAATTAATATAAATTTATGATCTCCCAACCTCATAACTTTCTTCCTCGGGTTCTTTCTTGGCTTTAGCATTTTTCTTGTAGGCCTTGATAAGTGTTGGACAATTAAGGTCACCTTCATCCAACCAAACATCTTCCTTTGATCCAAATCCTTTCCATCGAATCTTATACTCCGTATATTTACCTTTTACACGGTGATCGACAATTCTCTCAACCTGTTTGACAAAATACATTATTATTTATTACATAAGAGAATCAGCCAAATGTTGTACCGAGTACATTTTCACAATCTCTCATAATTACCATCTTTCTCTATATTTTTTATTACATTTCCCTTTAGGTAAGAATATTGTTTTAACAACACTTCTCATTATTTATCATATTAATTTTTAATTATACTTTAAGTTTTGGGTCAGTTCTAAAAGCTGTTTATGCTCTCTCTTGTGCAAAATATTTAAAAGTGATAAAAGTTAAATTAAACAGGAATCATTAACTATATACACTATAAAGTGGCATCCCGAAATCTGAAATATTATGAGCTTCCCCAAACCTGTATTTTGCACTTTGTATGGTCCAAATCGGTTGAATATGGACAAAAAACGCTTTATTACACATCCCAACCCTCAATACACATTTTATTTCCAAATGGCTTTATGCTTTTTAAGATTCAATTTCAAGATTTTCAGCATCTCCCATTTTTGAAATTTACCAAAAATTAATCTCAACTCCATATCTTCATCTTACGCCTAATAAGTACTGCTACAAGATTTCCCATCCAACACCCACGTGTATTTCTTGCTCTTCTTCAAATCTTCTAAATTTCTTTCAAGCCTCTCCTCCTTCATTCTCAATATTTATAAAAAAAGTACCTCCAATAATAACAAATTTCTCTACGACATTTATTCCAAACCTTTATCTACAGAGTTTCTAAGAATCAAACCCTGAACTTTCTAAACATGAGTTTGCTTCATTATCACAAATGATATTCTTGCGTAGAATAATGCTACTTTACTATTTAGGCAATCTGGAACATTGCTGCTAATATTTTACACATAAAAAGTCTCCATTCTTTTTCATATTTAAAAATACGATTAACACATCCACACAAAACTCTACTTAATAAAAATATCAATTGAATCTTACTAATGGTATTGTATTTGCAATATAAAGGAAAATCTTTAATAATAATTCATTAAATAACCTTGTATGTTTTTACAGTTTTTTGAAACAGATGTCAAGAGTGGTTGAACGATGATGATTCTACGATGATTAAAAAGTAAAAGGATGGGAATGGATCTACGGGAATTAAGTGGTAAAAGCTCCTGCAATATTGATTCCACTAGCTTGTAAAGTTGTTGCTGGAATGCAATAATTTTGTAAATATATTTAATGTCTTTTTTTTCATTATATCTATATAGGGAAAAGTGATATGGGAAAATATATATAAGATATTTATTAATTTAATATATATCATATATATATAGTCTTTTATATATTATATATTATATATATAATATATAGGGAATAAATTATTATGCCACAACAGCCTTACACATAAATTACTTAAGTTTAATAATATAATTTAATATTCTAATTGTTAAATTTAAGTATGTGAAAGTCAAGTTATGTGTGGTTGTACCATATGGTCCATTTGAGGGTGATGTTCAGGCTGTGACTTTCTGGGATAATTTGAACCGGATTTGTAGGGGCTTCAGATTGATTGTGTTGGGTGACTCAAATGGTTGGATAGGTGATCAAAAAAAGGGATGGTATAACAGGTGCCTTTGGAGTTGCCAGAGAATATGAGAATGTTAGGAAAACGATTTATTTTTGTGAGGAGAAAGGTGTGTGCGCAAGTAATATATTCTTCAAGCACAAGAGTATAAGTATACTAAAGGTCATGTAGGTAGAGATGGTATCGAAGTGAAAATGATTTATTTTGTGTTGGAAAAGATGTTGAAGTATGTGATGGATGTTAAATCAATGAGGGGGTTGGGGATGGGAATATCATATTATGTGGTTTTATGTAAGATTAAGCTAGTGGAGGTGTAGAATGAGAGGAAAGAGAAGAAAGCGGGAAGAATTAAAAGTGTAAAGTTAAATGAACAAGGTTTTAAGGAAAAGTATGTGAGAGATCTTGAAAATAAATCTGTTGAATGTGAAGATCAAACTGAAAAAAATGTGGACGCAAATGGAGGAAACCTATGTTAGTAGGGGAAAAGAAAGTATGTAGAAAGTAAGAATGTCAATCGAGTGGTGGAATGAAGAGGTGATGCATGTGGTAAAAAAAAAAAAAAAAAAAAAAAAAAAAAAAAAAAAAAAAAAAAAAAAAAGGAACGTGGTTGAATATGCCAAAAGCCAATGATGCTCTCAAAAGAGGTGTATGGAAATATATGAGGAGGAAAAAAGGAAAACTAGAAGTTGCATACATAGAAGGATTGAAAGTGGTAAATGAACAGTTTACAAGGGAATAGGAAGCCCTTCTGCAAGGGAGTATCATTATAGAATTATGAATAGAGATGGTACTTTCGTGACTGATGTAATGGATGTAAAGGATGTGGAGGAACACTTCGAAAATCTGCATAACATCTGCAGTAATGAAGAGTGTTGTGATAGTTGTGTATGGTTTGATGGTTTAAGAAGTAATAGAGATATTTTGGGACTGAGGTAATTAGAAGGGAGGAAGTAGGTAGAGTGAGAAGGTTGAAGAATGGTAAATCCGCAGGTATATATGTAACTACTGTTTGAAGGCGAGATTGTGAATGCTGGATATGGAGGTTGTGTAACAAAGCGTTTGTGGAGGGTATAGCTCAGAAGTATTGGAGAGCAGTAATACTACTCTTATATAAAGGTAAGGGAGATAAGGGGAACTATAAGGGAATTAGTTTAACGAGTGTTGTAGGGAAGATATATGCTGATATTTAGGTTGAAAGAGTGAGTCGAGTGACTGAGGAATTGGTTGGGCGAAAAGAACAAAAGCAGGTGCATTTTAGAAGTGGCCAGAGAAGTGTGATCAGATCTTCACATTGAAACAAATGATTTAAGAAAATGAGAAGAATAAATTGTATCTAGGTTTTTTGGCCTTGGGTGATATATGGTGGTGGTAGGCACTTCTGAATGGAATTAAAGCATATATGTCGATCGTGAAGCATGTGTAAGAATAAATAGAGTTGAAAGTTAATGGTTTAATGTGTTCATGGCTATTTAATTTGTATATGGATGATGGTGATGAAAGAATTAGAGGTGGGGGAAGGGGTCCCCAGAAAAATTGGACGAAATGCGCAAGAGAAGTGGAGGGTGCCATGCTTATTGTACGCTGATGATTTGGTTTTGTGCGACAAATCTGAAGAAAGTTTGAGAGGATTGGTAGAGGGGGTTTGGTGGGTGGTGGAAAGGAGGAGTTTGAAAGTAAATGTAGATAAGAGTAAGAAGGTGACCCTAATGAGTGAGGAGAGTCCAAGGTGTGAAATTATGTTGGATGGTGAGCAATAGGAACAAGTATCTGAGTTGAAATATTTAGGTTATATGTTGGATGAAAAGGGAAAGGATGATGCAGTATAGTAAAAAGGTTGTGAATGGTAGAAAGATGGCTGGTGCAATTAAATCCTTATTATCCTTTTGTATCCAACAAGGATTTAATTGCACCAGTCACTGTCCTTCCATTTACAACTTTCCTACTACACTCTGTATCATCTGTTCCCTTTTCATCCAACATATATCCTAAATATTTAAACTCTGATACTTGTCCAATTGCTCACTATCCAAAATGACTTCACACACTGGATTCTGCTCAATTCACTATCATCACCTTACTCTTATCTGCATTTACTTTCAAACCCCTCCTTTAATAATAATAATAATAATAAATCACCTCAAAGTGTTCCTGTTTGGGAGGAACACCCTTAACGGGGGGTCCCTTCTTTTTCTTTTTGGGGGGTGAAATGAGGGCATCTGCTTCTTTTCGGCTTTTGTCTTCACCTTTCGAGATCTTGTTCCACTTGGTAGAATTTCATCTTATTTAGAACGAAAATTATTAACAAACAAAAATTATGAACATAAAATTTTTAATTCCCCAACTACAAAATGGGTCGTTTCAAAGCAATTTAATACCATAAGGTTTATTGGCATAGTAATAATAATAATAATAAATAAAAAAAAATTCTCAATTTTAAGGATTTATAATTCAAAATTCTTACGACTGCTGGTTAAGAAACTTTGAAAACCATGAAATCATTATAAAACTCTACCTCAATGTAAAACTACAAATACAAGACCTATGCTGCATAAGCGTCAAAACATACAAATTGGATTATATCTATATAGTATTTTATTGGTTTTTGTACGTAAAACAAATGCATTCAAGAACGAACAGCTGAACAGTCTGACTTCTAAAATTAAATTGGCGCAACTAACCCCATATCCTGATCATCAACACAAACATTAAAATGTTAAAAGAAAAGATGCTAACAATGCCTCACAAAAGTTCCCACAAGTTAAAATTAGTTCGTTGATATTTTAGATTTTGTTGTTATTTAATAAATATAATTTCAGTGTCATAAGTATAAGTAAAGTCTGTAAAATTTAATTCACAAAATAAGCTACTTGTAGAATTAAAAAAAATTAAAACCAGGGATTTGGAGTGGGTAATCGAACACCTTGACTAACTTAGTTAGGTAATCAAACTACTTGATTAACTCCTCAGAAAGTTAACTCTAAAGCGGGTAGCAGCATCCACTTTAAGGAATACAAACCACCACTCCTCTTAAGGGTCTTTCAAAGTTCTTTCTTTTATATTCATGCTCGACTATAAGTTTTCTTATACTTTGTCTTTCTGGAGAAAAAAGGAAATTAGTTCAAAGGGATTGAAAGACTGATTTTAAAAATAATGTTCTTAATTAGAGTTTAGGCCACACAACTTATAGAACTAATTCAATAAGGTGTTTGAAACTATTATCAAGTCATTCCTATGGTAACTTTGTCTGAAGTGAGGAACCTCTTAAAGTTGTGTCTGTCATTTAGAAAATTTCCATTTTGTTGATTTTGATGTAGCTGGAAGATTTTTTTTTTTGCAACTCTTTATCTTTCTCATTACCAACTTCTAAAATTTTACTGTGGAAGTGTTGCATTTTTTTTTTTTGAGTCTTTGGTTTTGAAAAATTTAAAATTAAATAACAATTTTGCAATTAAAATTAAAAGTTTTCTGAAAATGACAAATTTTTTTTTATTAACTACAAAAAATGAAATAATTAAACCTTCTGAGGTAGAAGTTAGGGATCATAAATTTTCGCAGACTCTGACTTTAGTAAACTAAAACTGCTTCAACTGTGATTTCCGAGCCCTGACTCAAATCACATAAGAAGAAAAATATGACATTAATCAACCAAATAATAACCATTATCAGATACTTACCTTGGTCTTCGTCTAATTCACTATATGTTACTTTGGCAGCTCTTCTGGAACTCTGCCGACAATTTTCATATGCTTCCAAACTTTTCTTCTTAGCCTCAAGAGCTCTCTAAAATAAAGTTTAAAAAATGGTCAAAATTTTATCAATACATTAGACTAATAACGATCTAAAATACCAAAATATCTTTAAAAAATATAAATGCTTAATCAAATACATTCTAACTAGTGATGTAAATGTATCCGGCTCCGGCCAGATATCCAGCTTTTTTTAAAAAAAAAAAGCTCTGACAGAATATCTTTTCAAGATCCATCCTCCAGTGAATCTTTCTATAAGGAATTGAACATTTTTTCATTAAAATTATAAATATTTCAATTCATATAGAATACATTTTTCAGCTTTAAAAATATTCAACTTTAATTTCCAACATTAACTGTATGAAAGTTGCATTCACTTATGTAGTAATGTTTAATTGAACGATGTTTCTTTATTTTTACTGAAAAAAAAAAAACCTTAACATATATCTCGTAGATTTTTAATATTTAAAACACATGACATTGAAATTTATGTATCTTCTTCATCATCCTATGGATCCCCACAGATTGGGTGTCGGGTGCGCAATCATAAACCGGAAACAGAATTGTCAGTAGAACATGACCCAACTCGAAAAGGCCCCCTCCACCCCACCATACTCTTAAGTGCGAGTCCATCGCAGCCAAAATCCATCCCAGAGCTTCAAAACACCATGACAGGGCCCCAACCGTGGTGTCTCACCATTGCAAGGGTTCATGCCCTGGGCCACGTCCACAACAATGAACCATCACCAAACCTCTCGCCATTTTTTTTTTTTAAACAGATAAACACCACAGCTCACGAGCAGAGACTTAACCTAATTTTAAATTTACCCCTATTATGAGAGAACTCACAGCAGTCAGAAAAATCCACCATAGAGCTTCACAGGACCGCGACGGACCCTTCACTATGACATCTCGTCAATGTAGGGTTCATTCTTTGTCCCAGGTGGGCCACAACCATACCCCCTCACAAAACCACGCCATTCACTCTTATTATCCACTTTCTTCTCGCCTCTGTAAAACTCTCATTCCTCTCCTCCAGGCACTCCTTTACTGACTGAATGAATCCACTTTTTCTTCGGTCTTCCGGCTGGTTGACTCCCAGCACACTCACCACTATACATCCATTTAACCAACCGACTATCATCCATCCTTTCCAACATGACCAAACCATCTCAATGTACTTTCATTTAGTTCTCCCATTTCTCCCTTTCTTCACACCACACAACTTGTTGCTGTTTAGTCTACCAGCATCACTCACCACTATACATCCATTTAACAAAACGTATCATTCATTCCTTCCACATGACCAAACCATCTCAATGTTACTTTCATTTATTCTCTCATTTTATCTCCGTTCTTTACAACCACACAACTCGCCTAAATTGCGTTCATATCCTCGATTTATCAATTCTTTCACACACCTATACACGCCCCTAAGGTTGTCCATCTGAACATTGTACTTCAGATCTATACTCTTATTCCAGACCATAGTCTCTAACTACTATACAGAACACAGGTACAACATACTCAGTACGACCTAGTCGCACCTAAGACTTAGTCTATTTACATTCACCAGGATTTAATTGCTCCAGTCACCTTCCTACCATTCACAACTTTGCTACTACACTCTGCATCGTCCGTTCTTTTTTCATCCAACATATATCCTAAATATCTAACTAAACTCAGACACTTGTTCCAGTATATATTATATTATATATATTATATATTATAATATATATATTATATACTATATATATACTACTAGTATATACAGTTTAAAGTCTACCCTTTTTTTTATATCTTTATTATTTATATTATATATATCCTCCTTATAATCAAAACTCAATATTATAATATATATTATATATATATATAAAATTAGTAGAATATGATTGTTGTACCAGTCAAATTAGTTTGTTGCACATGCTACTGTGCACGTTAACTTTATATGAGCATGCAAATTCATAATTAGAAGAAAAAAAAACTAAAAAAAAAATTTCAAGCCAAGTAAATTACAGTCACGTTAATCTAGTCTTGATAGAAATCCCTACTTCGGTTCCTCCCGATTCCAGGCCTAGACACATCACTACTGTCAACCGTAAATCTCTTTATTTAACTGCTTTAAAATGAGCTTCTATTATTACTTATTATTAAATTAATTTAAAACAGGACCTAAAAATGTTTTTTTTTCTGGTAAAAATTGGAAAAAAGTTTCAAAACTTTTTTTTTCCCAACCAACCCTATTATGATCAATTATATTATATCTATTCTAAATATTTAATAAAAAAAAAAAAAAAAAAAAAGAGCATATTTTCAATTTAGACAATTTTTCTATTTTAAGAAACAGATTTATAAAGTTAAAATTTTTACCATTAAATTAATAAAATAAGAGATTAATAAACATTAACTCATTGTTAATTACAGAAATTAATGTTTTTTTTTTTATTTTTATTTTTTTTTTTTTTTTTAAATATTGAAGAAAATGAATATCATGACTAAATATTAAATTATTAAAAGTTTAAGATTCACAAAATGTGGTAAAAAATAGAAGCATTTCAGTTTTTTTTTTTTTTTCAGGTGAAAGTCTATTTCACTTTAAACAGTGGACGTTGCCAGCTGAAGATACTTCATAGAGAGAAGTATTAAACGTTTTCTTGCAAGGTCTGAAAGATATGATGTTTCTAAATGTTCCTAAATTTAAGATACTTTTGAACTATATTTGTAAACTAACAGAGCAGGTATGTTATTATTATGTAAATGTGCTAACAGGTAGTTTGAAAGTTGGGATAATTGAGAAGAAGAATGCTCCAACTGGCCAGATATCCAGCCTATGGTCGGAGACAAAATTTTTAGAACAGCGTTATGGGCAGAGTTACAATACTAATTCTAACAAACATTAATAACTCACAAAATACAAATCAAATCCTCACCTCATACTCCGGTTTTCTTCCTGATATTTCAAGGAAGTCCTGCACAACTTCATCACAATTTAGATCCGATACAGGAATCCATGAGTCATCTTTCTCAGTAAAACCTTTCCAACGAACACGAAAATACACTGGACATTTCTTTCTGGGGTTCACATTCATATCAACAACTTGTTCCACCTATAATATATATACATTAACTTTTCCTAATTACAATCTTGCTAAATTTTGTCCCTATCGTAGATCCTCTAACAAACAATGAATATCACTTTTAAGACACTTCCAATATTTTCAATTATCTAAATTTTTTCTTTCCACGCTTGCTTTATAGCAAGCATTGATACCGATTATTTATACACAAATCTTACAACTTTTGAAATTATAAAAAATATAGGCCCTATCTAATAAAACAATTTGCCAACTGGCAGTTAAAAACTCTGTTTTCCTTTCTAAGGTAAATGCATAACCAAACGGTGGTATAGCTATAGGCTCTTCCTAGATTTTGGCTGTGCAAATAACTTTGTTATTATTAAAAGTAATGGTATTATGGCTCCTCTTTGTGATGGTGTTGGGGATTAATCATTTTAATAGGTGTATCATTTTTGTGAATTATGAGTTCTGCTGCAAATTCTTTTCCTTGCAAGTGAGAACAGCAACTCGTAAAACTTGAAGAAGGACTAGTAGTATTAATATTATTTTTTTTATTATTTTTTGTAGGGCAGTCAAATTACTTTTAGTTAAGTCCCTCCTTGAAGATGGCCCTTTCCTTGAGTAGTGATAAAAAAAAAAAAAAAAAAAAAAAAAAAAAAAAAAAAAAAAAAAAAAAAAAAATTTGTATTTGTAAAAGTGGCAGACTTGAAGTTGGACAAAATTAAGATCATATGCTTTATCAAAACTTTGGTTTGCAAAATGTTTTTTTTTTTTTTTTACAACATCTGTTATAAATCTGAAAATCTTCTTTATTGAGTAAGAATTTGACTTAATAATAATCAATGCAATAAAAAGTCAAATGAAATATCATTGAAAGTTAATTCAATTATCATTAAAAGTAAATTCAACTAAAACATTACTAAATTTGGCTTCAGATCTTAGTCTCAATTTAGAATGGAACATACTGCTGCATGCTGGAAAGAAATGCTGTACATTCAGAAGGCATTTGTTGTATATGCTATCGACATCGACACTAACATTCCTACATCAATGAGTAGTAGCATCTTGTGGAAAATTTTATTCAACTTATATATACGGTATATATATATAAAGTGTTTTGATGAAATTATTAAATAACCAATAAAAAGAGAAGTAACTTCTTCAGTATCCACATAATTCAAACTGATTTTATTTTTATCAAAAGCAATCACAAATATTAACCAACGGAATTCATACCAGCTGCGTAACTCCTGCTCCATTTATAATTATGAAATAATTATTATTATTATTATTATTGCTTAGGTCTAGTTAGTTAGTTTGTTTGTTGCCACCGAACCTCTATCCCATGAATTTGGGTGGTTCATTACCTACCACAGTAAGGTTTTGGTCAGGGGAAAATGTGTATTTCCTAACCAGCTGGATTTGAATGCAAAAATTATCTGGTCTATGAAGTATAATGAAAGAAGTGATTGTTCATAATTTATAAATGCAAATTTGAAAATATTTTATGATTTAAAAACATAGCCTATAATTTTATTTTAGCTCTGGCTCCTCCACCCTAAATGTTTTTCTTTTTTTCTTTCTGCTATGAATAGACAAAAAACCTTGCTGCTTCACTACTCAAGCTCTGCAACCCTGATATGCATATCAAAATAATGTTTAAAGTAACCAAATAACTGAAATGTAACTCACCTCATATTCACCCTCATCCTCATCTTCCTTCTTCTTATTTTTACTTCCTTTTGTTTTCTTTGTATCCTTTTCCTTTGAATCTTTTTCTTTAGTTTCAGTTTCATCAGTTTCCATCTTCTCTTCTTTAGAGTCATCATCATCTTCCGCAACAGGTGGTGGTGGAGTATCGACACCACCCTCATCATCTGTTGTTTCGTCTCCATTTGCTCCAACATCATCATCAACAGCCTTTGGGTCGGTCACATTATTTTCAGAATTTTTTTTCTGAGATTTTGGCTTTCCACCTCTTAATGACCTCATTTTTCAAAAAAGGATCTTTTATACGAATTTTTAAATTACTATTGCTGAAAAAAAAGAAGAAAAAAGGAAATTAAAGTAAAAGTTGAGCAATATTTTAATTATGGTAAAATTTTATCATTATTATATATATATATATATATATTTATATATATATATATTATATATATATATATATATATATATATATATATAATATATATATTTTATATATATATATAATAATATATAATATAATATTCCTTCATCCTCCTTTTTATTTCCCAAGATGGGAGTAAGGTGCGTAAGCATGCATCGGAA
Source organism: Trachelipus rathkii (assembly GCA_015478945.1). Classification (NCBI taxonomy): domain Eukaryota; kingdom Metazoa; phylum Arthropoda; class Malacostraca; order Isopoda; family Trachelipodidae; genus Trachelipus; species Trachelipus rathkii. Next base: position 18,938 of record JABUQX010075840.1, read on the forward strand.
AAGAAAAGCAATAGAATATGGCAAAAAGTTTTGAAAAAGAAAGCCAGCCTTACGCCCCCTATGTACCATTTAATATAAGAAACTTCGGTCACAGTCAAAAAATCCACCCTAGAGCTGTATGGGACCATGATGACCCTCACTATGCGTAGTCGTCAATGTAAGGGTTATCCCTGGCCAGGTGGGACACAATCATACCCCCTCACAAAAACCCCGCCATTCACTCTGTGTTATACACCTTTTCTTCTCGCCTCTGTCAACTCACATTTCTCTCCTTTCAACATTTCGTTACTGACCCAATCCACTTTTCTTCAGTCTCCAGCCGGTCGGTTCCAAACACACTCGCCACAATAAATCCGCTTAACCATCACCCATCCTTTCCCACATGACCAAACCATCGCAACACTTTCATTTATCTCTCATTTACCCCTTTCTTCACACACAAACAACTCACTAATACGTTCATTCCTCATTTTATCAATTTTTCACACCCAACACGCCCCCTAAGATTGTCCATTTGAACACATGAACTTTAGATCGTATACTTCTTATTCCAGACCATAGTTCAACTACTATACATAAACACAGGTAACAACATACCCCTCATGTAAGACCTATCACACTCAAGACTTAGTCCCTTTACAGTTCACCAACGATTTAATTGCACCAGCCACCTCCTGCCATTCACAACTTTCCTACACACTCTGCATCATCTTCCCTTCTCATCCAAACATATACCCTAAATTATTAAACTCCAGCACTTGTCCAGCTGCTCACCATCTAACAAACTTCACACTGAGGACTGTCCTCACTCAAAACCATACCCTTACTCTTATCCAAGTTTACTTTTCAAGCCTCTCCTTTTACACACTCTGCGCCAAATCTCTCTACCATCCTCTCAAACTCTCTTCAGATTCGCTAAACAAAACCAAATTTCATCCGCATAAAATAGGTAGGTCACCCTCCACTCATGCTCATCATTCTAAACCACCATTCCTGCCCTCCTTCACCTCTAATTCTTCATAATCCCATCCATTCACAAATTGAATAACCAAGGAGACATAACACATCCCTGTCTCACTCGGCCATTAATATTAAACCAATCACTTTCGACACCATTTATTCTTACACACGCTTCACTATCGTCATACATACTTTTGATTCCATTCAAAAGCCTACCACCAACCCCATATATATCACTACACCTGCCATAGAGCTTCCCTATAAATCCTATCATACGCCTGTTGCCAATTTATAAAACCTAATACATTTATTGAAGTCTTCTGATTTTCTCAATTCATTTGTTTCAATGTAAAGATGTGATCCACACATCTCCTCTACCACTCTAAACGCACCTTGTTCTTCACCAATCAGTCCTTCAGTCACTCGACGCACTCTTTCCACCAAAATACCTGCATATATCTTCCCTTCAACACTAAATAAACTAATTCCCCTATAATTCCTACAGTTCCCCTTATCTACCTTACCCTTATATAAGGGTACTATTACTGCTCTCCTCCAATCCTTTGTACCTCCATTGAAACCATTTATTACACAGCTTACCGAATCCATCAACACATCTCGCCTCCATTCTTGATCATTTCACCAGTTAATTTCATCTATACCTGCAGATTTATCATTCTTCAACTTTCTCACTCTACTTATTACCTCCTCCTTGCTAATAACCTGATCCCCAAAATACCCTATTCCTTCTGTGCACCATCAAAACCCACACACATTTCACTATCACCTTCCATTACTCTCTTCATTATGCAGATTTTCGAAGTGTTTTTCCACACTCCCTCACATCCATTTCATCCATTACAAAGTACCATCCCTATTTCATTATTCTAAGCAGGTTGCCCTTATTCTCATTCTTAACCCTTTGCGCTTCCTTCCCTTGAAGCCCCATTCTCCTCCTTCCAACTGTTCATTACTCTTCTCTCTTATGTTTGCACCGTTTAGTATTTATTTTTCCTCCTTATATAATCCAAGCATCTTTCTTCTTGAGACTACACTTCATTTGCTTTTAGTAACATTCAACATGCTTCTTTTTACCTTTAACCGCTTGCTCACCTCTTCATTCGACCATTTCACTGTTAACATTCTTACTTCCTACCTTAGCACATCCACATATTCTCTTGCACTACTAACAATTGCTTCCTTCATTTGCCCCCAGATTTGTTCAGTATCAACTTGTTCACAGTCACCGATTTTACTTGGCGAGCGCTCTTATATAACTTGATCCTTAGCTTTTCACCTAACTTCTCACTTCTTAATTTTACCTACTTCTTCCATATCACCTTCCTCTCCATCCAAGCCCCCACTACTTAATGTTACATAGAACAACATAATATCCAATAATCCCATCCCTAAACCCCTCACTGATTTAAACATCCAACATACTCAAATCTCCTTCACCAAACACAAAATCAATATACTTTTCACTTTGAATACCATCCTTGAGCTGCACCAATTTGAGTTATTACTGCGAAATACTCTTGGGTTTAAAGAAAGTATTATTTACACACACCTCTTTCTCTCACAGAAACAATCACCTTCCTACCATTCTCATGTTCTCCCCACCATCCCCAAAACCAACTTTATACCATCCTTTTGTGATCACTATCCAAACATTCAGGGCGGGCTACCCAACACTATGTCAATTGCTGAAGCTCCTACTCACCCCATTCAGACATCATTCAGAGATATCCAAAAAATCGTACTCTCTGCAACGTTTCCCTCAGATGGACCATATGTACACAACCACACATACCTTACCTTTTCAAACAAATTTAACCATTAGAATTCTTAGAATTCTGACCATTCAAAGTCTACCATAGCTTTTACCACAGGTCACTCATCAAAATTGCAAACTCCTTCTCTCCCCCTCTCATTCCTTTCCACACCACACCACTCATTTTCACCGTTTTCCTTTCATCTTTGTTCAGTCACAGCAAGCAAAGCAAATTTTCCCTTTCTAAATAATCCATCACCTCTTCCTCTTCTCACATTTATTCCTCTTGACATTTCATGTACCCATACGATTCATACAATTTCGCAGAAAGATAGAAGTCCGTTTACGGCACACGACCTTTTCGAGCTTGCATTAGCATTCCTGCAATAAAATAGATGGTAGTAGGCAGCCAACCCAACCTACCACCATAAACCCTTTGTCGCCTTTTACGACACGGCAGACAACAATGGTAGGCAATTTTTCTGCCACCCCCCCACACCACAAAGAGAAAAGTAATAATAAAATATGGAGTTTATTAAAGGTGATAGACTAGGAGGAGATTAAAGGGAGAAAAAGTAGAATTAAATTGATTTTATTTTCAGTTTTGTGTAGGAAGTTATTTTAGATCCTTATGAGAAGATGCAGATGTTTTTGGCAGATGACTCAACAAGAGAAACTAGTTAAATTAGGAATAATTTTTATAGTTTTTGTTAAGTTAGATGTTATTGTTTTTTTATTTTTTCAGCATTGAGATAAAAAAGTGATTTAATTTTTAAAGATACTTTATATTAATATAAACATATGAGTTACTAGCCTAGTGCTAAGTGTGAAAAATAACTATAGAATGAGGAAAGCGTAAAGAGATTATTAATTAGTTAAAAGAAGTAAGCTTAAGATAGTGACTTTGTTTTTAAGCAGTGCAACAATAAGGATAGATAAGTTCTGTTATTTGTTTTATAAATCTTATGGTGAAGAATGGTAATAGGGCCCTACCCAATCTAATCAGGGTTCACACTGAAATTTTGAATTTGAATTCCCTGACTTTCCCTGACCAAATCCGCAAATTTTCCCTGACCAGTGTGTTCGTTACTTTTGGCGTATAAAATATCTATTAATCATTATTGCAGCCTATTTACTCAGTTCATACATTAAATTATTGAAAATTTACTTTAGAACTGTTCATCATCATGATGAATTTTAAAAAAAAAAAAAAAAAAATTTTTTTTTTTTACAACTAAAAAATGAAAAATTCGCATAGCCGGGTCCAACGCACTCCTTTTTATTTTTCCAAAAGTAAACAGTTTAATTTATACAAAAGAAAAATAAAATTGAAAAGCTTACTAATAGCCTTAGTGAATAACGTCCACTGTTGATCACAAAATTTCTAAATGGGGAGATAGTAACTTTTTCTTCTCAAGGCGATCTGAAATTGTGATTAATTTATAGCCGTCTTCATGTCAAGCTTTCAGTTTAACACTTGCTCTGCTCTTCAAGTTTATAATAGATCTGTATGTCTTTTTTCAACCTTTTATTATCTTCTTCTTCTTGGTCTGTTTTTAACTCTTTGAAATTGTTCTTCATATCTCCTATGGCCAGCTCTTAGATTTGTAAACATTTATTGAGTGATAGGAACTTTACGAATACTTTCATGAGATCTTATAGCATTGTGCACTGTTCTTTGAGAAACCAGACTATGTTCTTTTAGATTCTCCACTAAAATTGCTTAATTTATAGAAAATCCTCCTTCCACCTGTCGCGTTTTCATGCGAAAATATCAGTCCTAATTTAATAATTTGCCACAATTCCACATAACATTAATTCCTGGACTTAGAAAAAAAAAAAAACTAATCAAGTCTTAGAAAGACAATCACTCCAAAAAGATTTTGAATTTTTAATTCAAGGGTAGAATGGGCTTCAATTTTAGTTAAGTGTTGTATTGCTTTGCTTTCTAGAAAAAGTAGAGGAGCAAGTCCATGGTTAATCACATATTACATTTCATCAGCCCCATTTTAAAAATTTGAAGCTACCACACTATCTGGAAACATTAATTTAAATGTTTTCCCTATATCTGCACACGAGTTTAAAGACATTTTATCATCCACCACCTTTAATGCCCATAGTATTTCAGATCCTGTAACATCTTTAATGCAAAAAGATGAAACTGATTGATAAACTGATTTGGTTGGTTATTAATAGAACACTCAGGGTCATTTACAATCGGTTGAGTATGATTAGAAGTTGATGGAATGGCATAATTTTCAGTGCACACACTTTCACTAATATTTGTATTATTAGAACACATAACGAAAAAGTTTTTCAATGATGATTGGCCCTGCCTAGTTTTGATTAAATTCAAATGAGTTTTCCCTCTTGAATGTGAAACTTCGGCTTGGCGTCCCATGTTAGATAGATCAAAGTTCTTTTTACATACTTACAGTATGCCTTGAACTATCAGGTCCTTTACCCAACACCTGATAAACTGTGGTTTCAGTTTTGACGTCCAGACACTGGGATCGTTAAAATTTAGTTTTTTTGTTTGAAGTCATTTAATAATAAAAAATACCTTCAAAAAAACAAAAAAAAATCCAAAATCACTTGTCAAACCTCAAAAAAAAAAAAACACCTCAAAAAGTATAAATCCCTAAAAAGAAAAAGATATAAACAGATTAAGTCTTAAGTCATACAATCTAAAACACATCCATACACCAATCACCTTCAATCAAAAGGATGAACTTGGAACAACCTCTACGAACAGAATAGGAAGAATAGTAGGTATAGTGAACTAAAAATAGAAAGAAAAACAGTAGTAGAGTAATCTTATGGAATGTCATTCTCGCCATCCTTTTTCATTATCACTTAATAAAATACATCTCTATTCCACAATTATACAGTAAGGAAAAACAATATATCAAAAATATGCAACTTGGTCCATGGATCATTCTTCATGTTTTGAAATTTTAAAATTTCCCTGACTTTCAGCATATCTTAAAACGTTTCCCTGACTTTCCCTGACCAATTTTTTTTCCCCTGACTTTCCAGAAAGTGTGAACCCTGCTAATGACCCTTATATATATATAAAGGGATTAAATGAACTTTAGTTTTTAGTTTTGTAATAGTTATCGATAATCGTCTATTTACTTCTGAACAATGACTTTTTAAAAGTGGCATGGCATTCTTATATGTTTGTCTTTTTTAAAGTATTATCAAGTTTAAATCACTTTCTAATTTTTTTGTAAAAAGAACCACACCCTAGTTACGAATAATGGGATGAAATAAGAAAGATAAAAGAGGAGAAAACCCGCGAAACAGTCGAAAGAGGAGAAAATTGCCCCAAATTCCAAGGGGAAAAAGAAGAATATGCCGAATGGAGAGGAAAAGTAGAAGATTGGGTGTGGAGTATGAAAGACATAGTTAGATTTCGTGGGATCAACATTCGGAATGCTTTGTCTGGAGAACCATTTCAATTGGTGAAAGACATAAAAAGAGAGGATATCGCAACAGAAGAAGGGTGGAAGGAAATCATCAAAATTTTAGACAAAAAATATGGCATAGATGAAAAAAGAACAAAGATCAGAAACATGAATGATCTCTTCAAAATTATGAGAGGAAAGGAAGAAAGCATAGTAGATTATGTAATAGATTTGATGCAACCTTGAGGAAAAGTAATGCATCAGAATGAAGGAAATGGCATGAGGAGCAAACTGGGAGGTTTGTTATTGTGTGAGGAGTTATAGTTTAGACCGAACAAGATGAAAAAAATGTGATGAGTAGTTTAGATGGTGAAATGAAATACAAGAGAGTGAGTGAAGTACTGATGGATATTATGGGAGATAGCGTTAAAGGAGTTCAAGGAAAAAATGAAAGGGTTTGGTTAAGTGAAGGTGAAAAGAAAAAGGATATAAAATGATTTAATTGTAACAAAGAAGGACATATAAAGTATCAATGCCCTGAAAAAAAGGAAAAATTAATTTGTAAAAGTTGTCGCGGAGAAGGCCATAGTGAATCGGTCTGCAGATTTAAAGACAGATTTTGTGGAACCTGTGGAAAAAGGTCATCTGAGATATCACTGTTCAAGATTTGGTGGAAAAAAGGTGGAAGATAATAAGAGCGAAATAGTTCTATTAGGAGAACTTCAGATTCGACAACTATGAAAAAAGAAAGACGTTGGATATCATAGACACAGGATGCCCTAATACAGTTGTTGGGGTTGTGACTAGGGTATATAATGAGTTCAATGAGCAAGGAAGAATATGAAGAATTGTATCAGAAAAGAAAAAAAAGATTTGACAAGCGTGTCTTGTGGTAATGAGAGAGATGTTGAGAGAGAGAGAGCGAAGAATGAATTTCAATCTTCCTTGGGATAGAAAGTTTATTAAAACTGAGATGTCTAGAAGGGGTAATATTTCTTGCTTATTGGAACTAAGACTTAGAAAAACTGAAGGTAAAATTTGAAATTTTAAAGGAAATGATCGGTAGAATGGCAGTTGAACTTGTGAAAGGAAGAAAGGAGATTGCCGGGTTGAAAGATGAGAAAGCGATTGAGAGTAAAGTTGAAACTAGACAAGAAGGAAAAAGTGTCTGGTTAAATATAAAGGGAGAGAGGATGGTTAGATGATGATCAGAAATGGGAGAAGAATTGTAGGAAAACTTCACCTTCAATTTGGACATTGTAGTTTTGAGAAACTTAAAGAAAGCTTTAAAACATATTCATTAACGGTTTATCTTATGTCCAGGTAAGACCGCCATTTTAAGAAATTTTTATAAAATAATATATTCATTTTTTTTTGCTTTTTTAATTTCATGTATATTTGCATCATTCCCTATTATATATGCTTTTCATATTAATACGATAGAATTTTTGGATCAATTTCAAATCTTAGAAACTATCATATTGTTAAAATTTTTTATAAAAAAATATTTACGGTCTGACAGACATAAGTTATGTGATGTAGGGTTAAAGAATTGATTAATCAGGATACAAAAAACAATCAAAATTTTGAGATAAATAAAGGGATAAAATTTAAAATATTGAAAAATCTGTGAAAATTGATATTTGTAAGAGATTTAAAAAACTCCTAGCCAAATCTGTAGTAGGTTTGCCTTTAGCTAAGAAGTTCAATGAACTCTTAATGAGGATGAAAAGTGAAAGAAATGGAAGGTGAAAATTTCTTGTATTAAATAGATTGACACGAGATTCTGTCAAGCACAATGGATAAAAAGTAAAAGACCCAAAGAAATGATAGAAATTGTAATGGAAAGTTGGATAGGAATTTTCGGTTCACCAGAAAAAATAAATAACAGGATGTGCTGGAAAGACGTATATTTCAGAAGGAATTTACAGAACTTACAAATAGTTTTGGTATTGAACTTTTAAGCACTGCTGGTGAAAGTCCGTGGAGTAACGGCAAATGCGAAAGAATGGTAGGAATTCTAAAGGAAAGTCTTAAAGTAAGAAAGAAAGAAAAAAAGAGGAAAGAAATGGGCATGCTCTATTGGATTAGTGATGCTAGAAATGGGATAATTTCAACTGGTGGTTTTTCACCTAAACAAAGTGTTTGGAATATATAATACAACTGTGAAAGAAGAAGTAGAGTACACTCCGGCTCAATTAGAGGAAAATTGGGAAGGAATCAAGTTGAATGAGATTATGAAAATCCAAGGAAAAATACAAGAAATAGTACAAAGTATAGATTGTAAGAATAGGATAAAGAGAGCTTTAAAACACAATGTCAGACATCATAAACTTGAGGAGGCAGAATTAGGAGACAAAGTTTTCAATAAGAAGAGGAATGAAAGCAGATGGAGAGGACCTGCAAAAGTGGTGGGGAGAGAAGGAAAAACCTTGTGGGTGAGACATGGAGGTAACATGAAAGAAATCAACAAAGTGCATATAACAAGAATACAAAAGAGAAATAATGAGGAAGATGAAGTAGATAAGAGTGAGGAGAACTTATCAAGTGAAGATAGTGAGGAGGAGGAGGAGGAGAATGACCAAGACAAAGTTTTAAATATATCAAAATTAAAGATAGGAGGAGAATATATGGTTAATAAGCAGCCTGATGAAGAAAGGTGGAGAAGAATTAAAATTGTGAGTAGAGGAGGAAAAAAAGGAGATAAATATAAATATTCTTATAATATTATAGAAGACAATGAGGAAAAAGAATGGATAAACCTAAAAGATTATGATATGAGTTATTAACCTAGTGAAAAGTGTAGAAAGAAAAGATAGGAAAGTGTAGGAAGAAACAGCCATAATGGATCATGAAGAAATATATTTAGGAGAAATGAAAGACTGGAAAAATGGCGAAAGAGTAAAAAGTGCCAAAAAAAAGGAACTTTTAAGCTGGAAGGAAAATGAAGTTTATGAAGAGGTAGATTTGAATAAAAACATGAGACTTGTAAGAACAAGATGGATAATAAGTCAAAAAGAAAAAGAAGGGGGGATATGTTGTAAAGCACGTCTAGTTGCTAAGGGATTCATGGAAAAAATTGACAAAGATAATGTGGCTTGTGAATCTCCCACTTTATCACCTGAAGGTTTAAAAATTCTACTGACAATAATAAAAATGAATGATTGGAGAATAAACACTTTAGATGTTAAAACTGCATATCTTCAAGGAAAAAACTTTAAAAGAGATATATATTTAGTACCATCAGAAGAAGCTAAGACTGAAAAAATTTGGAAACTCCGGAAGGCAGTATATGGTTTAAATGATGCCGCAAGAAGTTGGTATGACAGTATGAGTGAAATAATGAAAGAAACCGGAGGTGAGAAAAGTAAAGTAGAAAAAACAATTTTTTTTCTGGAAGGAAAAAGGTAAACTGAGAGGAATAATGGGAATTCATGTTGATGACATGATCTATGGAGGTGAAGAGAGTTTCATGGAAGATAATGGAAAGATTAATCAAAAGAATTAAAAGTAAGGTAGTGCAATGAGGAGAAGATTTCAATATATAGGAATACGAACTAAGCCGAAAAAAAATGAACATTATGATGGAATCAGAAATAAATATATAACAAGATGAAATTAGAGAAATCGACATGGGAAAAAAGGAAGAATTTGGATACGATTTGAGTAATGAAAGAACAGACGTCGATCATTCTGTATTTAGGAAAACTTAATGGCTAGCACAGCATAGTAGGCTTGAGTCTGGAGCTTCTCCCTGTGAGTTAAACTACTAGGACAGA